>JBBPDI010090951.1:0-12097 GCA_037974545.1 Cucumis variabilis | reverse complement strand
TCAAACTATGAAATCAGACTCATCAACATCGTAAATTAATTACACAGTGAACAAATAAAGAACAAGAAGAAATATCACTGAACGAACTCACGGTAATGATAATGGTATAATCAGACTCACCGTCGGTTGTTCAGTGAACAAATAAAGAACAAGAAAAATCAGACTGTGAACAAATAAAGAACAAGAAAAATCAGACTCACTCTCTCAGACATCGTTTTTGTTTTCGTTTTTCGTGACCATCGAACATCGCTTCACTCTCTCGGACCGTCGGCTGCCTAGTCGGAAACTTTTGCCTCCGTCTGCCTAGCCTTGCGCCTCCGTTTCCGTCGAACGTCGTCTGCCTTGTGCCTCCGTCTGCCTAGCCGAGTAATAAATGAAACGTCGTCTGCCCCGTAATCGTAAAAACCCTAAATGTAGAAAAAGAAATACGTTATAAATTTATTTATTTATTATATATATATATATATATATATTAAAAAAAAGCGGTTCGGTTCGGTTTGAGTTCAGTTTTAACATCTTAAATCGAACCAAACCGCTTAAAAATGGTTTTTTAAAAATTGAAACCGAATCAAACCGAATGCATTCGGTTTCAGTTCGATTTTGCACCTTATTTTGAACACCCCTACTCCAGTCTATGTTTTTAGAATGTTAGTATATTTACAAGGTTTAGAAAGACTCATAATATGTGTGGAATATTGTGCAACTATTTGTTTTATATACATGTTTTGAATTCAATATTCAGTTTGGGGATGGAATCACTTTAGAATGTGATGATTAAAAAGAGAATATAGATCAATGATAATTAATATGTGTGATGGTTAATTTTGGTTAAGGGAAAATGTTCCTGAACTTCACGTAACACCAACAGTTGAATTTGTAATTTGGAAAAAAGAAGGCCTACAAAACAAAGAAAAATGACTTTGATGCCTAAGTCATGATGAGAAGTATAGAATAAAGAAGAAGTTGAAAGTTTTAATTACCTCATATGCAACCATAATGGTGTGTATTAAGGGTGTAAACAGATTGGGTTGGAGGACATTCCCACATATTTTTGAGTTGGTTGGGTTGGTAACCCGAATAGTATTTCCAACCCAACCCAGTCCAAATTTTAAACTAACCAAACTCAACTCTTATAATATGGATTGGGTAGATTGGGTTATTCCGATTGTCAGGTGCAATACTTAATATTTATAGAGGATTTGATATAGCATTTATGATGTTTGTCCAACTAGGATTAGAAGATGAGTTTCCTAATCCTAGATAAGATAGGTTATTTATTGCTAAAAAGAGAAGGTCAGTCTCGACCTCATCTTGGCTCATCCTTGACCAAGGTCGAGGGTGAGAAGATTGGTTTGGACTTTTAACTCATACTATCATCTTTCGAAGACCCAAATAGGCCATAGCTAGTGTGCTTTGATCGTTAGATAAAGGTCGATCTTGACTTCATCCCTAACTGAGGCTAAGGCTAATCAAGCTATTTTGGCTCAAAGTGCCATTAGCCCTTTTCCTTGAGCCTAATTTATCCATTATTTAATTTTTCATTGTTTATCTTTATAAGGGCTCTACATTTGACAAATTGCACGTGGATCTTCTTTGGGCCAAGGCCAACTGACCCAACATCCTTATTAGGCACGCTAGGGTTTCATCTCTTAAGAGCTACGTTATGTTGGGCCTTTGACCCTCGGACTAACATAAGAGGCTTTGTTTCGGCGGCCAACCATTTTACCCTAGATTGTATCCTAGAATCCATCCATGACAATATGTATTCTTTTCCTAAGGTTAGGGGTTTAAATTCTCATAAATTGTTATATTCAAATATAAGAAGAAAAAAAAACGTATAAGAATATGACGTAGAGAGATGTTACAATTATTTTACATGTATATTGTTTGCACTGTCTTAATTCTTGATTGACCTAGTGGTTTTAACTTATGAAATTTCTTTTGTACTCATTTTTGTTAAAGTGAATTTTGAAATTTCTACTTCTTCTTCGTGCTCATTCTGCAAAACTAAACATATATAACCCAATAGTAATTGATATGTATTACAATTTCTTTATCCATCAAACGTTTAATCCTAAAGTGCAACATTAAACTAAACTTTAAATACACTACAAGCCTTGAATAATTTCTATCGGATACAATCCTATTCTTGATGTGGAAGATGCAATGATGTGTCGTGTAAAGGATGAAACACTTTTAAAATCTGAGTACAAAGGCCATTATAAGGTAATTGTTGAAAAATAGCACAAAAAGTATTCATATATATATATATATTAATTTTAATAGCATGTTCAAGTGTTATTTTGATTAGAATGATATTGAGCCAAAAAAAAAATCTTCAAATAGCATAATTAGCCATGAAGTTGAAGTTATGGGTGTGGTTTCTAGTAAGGGTTTGACTAGCATGTATTTTTTTTTTTTTTTGTTCATGTGGATGTGATAATGGGAGCAATTGAAAACATGCAATAAAGCAATAGATTGTAGAGTGCAATAGAAATCACCCTTGATGATCGATATGTACAGTTTTCGAATAGTGAATCATAGTGGAAAAATATTGCTCCACCCCTACCAAAGCCTGAGCCCTTAGGAGTAAAAGTGAGATTTAATACACTATAAAATCAAAGACTTTTAATAGTACGTTGACAACCCAAAACAATATTCCAATGTTCCAACTTAATTAAATAAGGAGATGATCAACTTAATTAAATAAGGAGATGATCATGTATATAAAGCAAAGCTTTGAAGGTGGAGATATTTGAAAGGTTGTTGTCACTAACAAATAGATGTAATGAGTGACGAACACTCAGATCAAACTCACCCATCCTTTTAATCTATAAAAGTTAAAGTAAGGCAAACATGAATATGGATGATTCTTTGGGATAAAGAAAAGGTTGGACACAGTCCTTGGCAGTTGCAAATTTACTAATAACGTTTAGAGTATCAATTTTTTTTCTAGCGATTGAAGCATTGGTGGAGAGGTTGAAAGTCGTACAAAATACATAGTCTAGTATAAGAATTCATGTAGATACATATAAACTTGTGAATTCCAGGTTTATACTCAACTAATAAACTTAAACTCATTGTACTTTCAACAAATTGACATTTTTTAAGATTTTTTTCACTTCATCATCTTTCTCTTTACCCTTCATCTTTGCATAGGATCCCTGTAATTAAACAATTAAGCACAACATTTAGTTCATTGTTTTATGCCTAATAGAATTTATAAGCAAAGGTAAGATGTTGCATACCTTTACCCCAATATTCATTGGTTTGTTGTAGGAGGTGTGTCACTTTTTGTTCATGTCTGAATAGTCTCAAGCCTTCGTTATATGTTTTTTTTTATCAGGGAGGCTACAAATTTAGAAATTGTGGTTATAGAGTCAATTTTGTACTTTATTGCTGAAAATGTTGTTTGATGTGGTCGCAATGGATCTAATGTCCTAGCAGCTCCTAAAACCTAAAAAGGTCAATCCAAATTAGTTTCTAATTTCAAGGTGGAGTGTTGAGTATGACCAATTTCATCTAAGGAATGGCTAGGCCATAAAAATGACTTGTTCTCCACTGACCTTGGATTATTTATAGGCCAATTTTTTGGAGGAACACACTCCAATCCTCTCTCACCTCTTTTGGTTCTAGTTGCTACTTTATGTTATTTTTATCCTTTTCAAACATCTTGTCAATCTCTTTAAGAAAGAAAGTTTTATTGAGGTGAATACACTCTAGCCGGTTACAAGCTTTCACCTAGGAAAAGATTTAGGAAGCGTTTGAGGCGTGGAGTTTTGAGTTATAATAGTCTGTGAGTTATTATAATTTGTGGGTGATAATAGTCTATGAGTTATTATAGTCTGTGTTTGGGATGCAGATTATTATAGTATGAGTTAGTATAATCTGTGTTTGTGATGTAAATTATTAATCTGTGTTTGGAGTGCAAATTCTTACTATTTAATTCATTGTCTTCTTCTTTCTTTTCTAGTTTTGATTTTGTCCTTTTCTGGTTTTGATTTTATTTTATTCTCAGAGTTTTCAATTAACAAATTTAAAAATGAAAAAAAAAACAAAGAACAAAGAACAGAGAGAGGAAGATAAAGAGGAAGAAAAATAATTTAAAACTGAAAAAAAAAAAGAACAAAGAGGAAGAAGAAAGTATTCAAAATTGAAAAAAAAAAACAAGAAAAAATATAGAGGAAGAAGAACGAATTTAAAAATGAAAAAGAAAAAAAGAGGAAGAAGAAAGGAGAAGGATTACATAAAGAATTATGCCTTATTTGGAGGGTATTACGACCAAGTGAGGGAATGGTTGATGAGATTTATGTTCTAAAACTCTCGTAGATTGTAAATATAATCCATTGATCGTTATTAATAAAGTGTTATTATAAGTTCAATAAATGTTATTGATTATATTATTGGTTTTGTCTTAATAACTAAAATCAAATAAACTAACATCCTAAGTTGTTTGATAAGTCTTGAACAATATGTAGAGACATACAAGGATCAATGTTCGAAATCAGCTTAAAAGATTTATAGTATAGGGATAAGGTTGGATACCTTATCCTGGTAACACCATGGATACGACTCACTTTGTATTTGATACAAATGCAATGATCCAACGCGTTCATGTAGGTGACATGCGAGTGAAGGTATCTATGCAACGAGTTTGCATAAATCCGAACCACAAAATAGTAACTACTAGATGTAACTTCGTTAACTTGTTGAGTTTCTATTTAATTAAGATAACCTAAGTAACTTAGTCTTAATCCTGAGTGTATTATGAACTCCTGTTCACGAGGGATTGTCCTTTGATTTGTACAGGTGAGAGTGGTCAGATCGTCGACTCAATATGTTTATCATTTTGGGGACAAGACTGAGTGGAGAGCTGGAAACATAATTACACAAGATGGAATTCACCCATTCCCTACTTTAGGGTAAGTAGACGAGTGTTCTCTTAAATTGTATCTCTGGAACTTGAACAAAGGCCCCTACACTCTCTATGGAATGAGAGGGGTTTCTGTTTATTGGATGGACCATAAACAGGTTGTTCATTAGAGAAGCACTGGTATTTAAGGTAAAACGGTAATTTAATCCAGCTGGTGTTACGAACACTCGTGAAAGACTAACTTACTGTTATTGTTCTATATTCGTGGACACGAAAATATATCTACAATGAGAAGATTTCAACTATGAGTCTTTAGTGGAATGTACACACAGTTAACCAATATTGCTTAATGTGGTTAATGAGTTTAGCCAATTAATCTCATATCGTTGTAGCTTCTAATCTATAGGTTCATTATGTCTCATTCCTAGTTCATAAAAGGTAATGAGATTTATTTATATTGGTTGTAATTTAAAATGTTCAAATTCAATTTAAAAATTAGTATATGTATGGTGATACATTATAATATAAAGTTTATATTTTAATTAAGTTAAATTTGGATTTGATTCAAAATTAATTTCATATCCAAAATTAATTTATGAGAGATAAAATATTGGAACGATTTCAAATATTAATTTAATGTGAATTGGATTCATATTAAAATTATTGGTTATTAGATAAATTTATATTTGAATATGATTCATATTTAATTTAAGTTAAATATAATATATTTAATTTAGCTATTAATTAATTAAAAAATTAATTAATAGTTTAGTTTTATTTTATTTAATTAAATTTGATTTAATTTAATTAATTTTAAACTAAAAGATCGTGGAGAAATATTCATAAAATATGATTTAAATTAAATATTAATTAAATATAATTTAATTAATTATTAATTGAATTAATTGATTTAAAATTTTTATTAATTTAAAATTTTTTAAATTAATAGAATCTCACGATTCTCTCCTACTCTCTTTTCTACTCCATGGAGGAAAGAGAATTATAAATACATAGAAGAAAACAATTTTTCAAAAACGAATGATTTTACTTTTCTGCAAAATACTTTCTCTCTAAAACTTTTGACATCCCAATTTGTTCACACAAACCAATCTCATCCTAGAGGATAAGAAGTTCTCCGATGGGTGGTGTCCCTATATTTGGAGATTTAGTAGATTCAGAGACATCAAACAACGAAAGTTTTTCTTTTTTTAATCTATACTTTCTTAAAGCATGTTTAATAAGAAAATTAGTTTCTTAATTGTTTTTTTGTCAATGTATTGGTATTTTGGGATTCCCAAATTAAATTGAGAAATTTTTCTCTAAAATTTTCTGCTGCCTAGGGCTTTTATCCCTTTAATTGTGTGAACACATTTTTTGGGATTATGGAAACCCTAGATACTAAGGTTTCCATAATCTAGGTCCCAAACAAGAAGTGGGTTATATAACCCACTCTAACCCATCTTTATCTGGGGCTCAAACAGTCCCTTAGGAGGTGTTTGGCTCATGAGTTTGGAATTCGGGGGGTTTGGCTTCATTTGGACACTTATAATAAAAATCATGGGATTAAAAAACCAAACCCACGAGTTTAGAATATGTTTTTTTTGTTGTTGTTGAATGATGTTTTAGAAAAATTTTCACTTCAACATCTTGTCAATGATCATTGATGGTCGTTGACAACAAATGTTAGTCAACTTCATGATCAACCATGATGACCGATCATGATCGATCAACGGGCAAGACTATCAATTGTCTTAACCATCAGCTTCGAATCATCTTGATTGTCACCTTCAAATCGTCTTGACCGTCAATTATCGATCATTGGTGACCAATTATCTTGATCCTTAGTGACCTACAACTTCGGACGTTACTATTGTTGAGTGAACATCTTGATTGACAATGATCAATCATTGTCGTTAATTATCGATGTCGTGTCCATAACAAACGGTCGTAGTGAGATGGTCAATGACCAATAGCCATGACCCTAATTATCACGATGGTCGACGACCAACCAATCGTCTTAAACATTGGCGACCATTGACCGTCTTCACCATTGATTAACAGTGGTCTTCACCAAGGCTTCCTAAAATCTTTTCCATGAGTTTGAATAGGAAATTTATCGGCCAACTTAGAACACCACCCCGAGTGACTATTGTCAACCAACCATTGGGTGTCAATTTTTACAACTCCTTTAGCAAACTTTCAGCCACTAACTCTAACAACCGTTGCAAACCTTGAACAATTAATAACTATAAATTTTTGAATTTTTTTTTTCTGATTTAATCACAGTAATATTTTTTAAATACATTTTCTCATTCTTTTATTTTCTTTTCTTCTGGAGTTTTATAATAATAATAATAATTAGATAATTTTGTAATTATCTCTTTTCTTTTCTTTGTTTAAAACAAATATTTCCTTCATTTTAGGAGATTTTCTTTACTTTGTTATATTTTTCATAAGTAAAAGTTGATGACTTATCTATATTGTGATCTCGAGTATAAATCAAATATTAATATATTGGTAATATATCACATATACCATGACTTATTTTTAGTTTATTATTATTTTTTATTTTTTTATTGGTCAATTTAACTAGAAGACTTTGTACTTATTTGAATTGACTTAAGAAAATTTTGTTTTTTTTTAAAAAAAAAAACTCAATTTTTATGAACTTTTTTTTATAAAAGTGATTTAAAATACATGACATGTTGCGTATTATAGAAAGACAATCATAACTATGGCTAAATGTAACTCTATTTGTCCATTTTTGCACGACCCTTTTGATTACAACAAATTAACTTTTTGGGACATGTAGTAGAATATATGGCCGAATTTGTATGAAAGAAGGGAAAGATTGTTGCAATACTTGATTGGGGAATACCAAAGTCAATTATAGACTTGTTCTCCTTTCTCGAATTAGCTAATTATTACAGGTAGTAGAAGGATTCTCCAAAAAAGTGAGCCATCTGACTTAGTTGTTGAAAAATGACAGTCTATGGGGTTGGACCTCCGAATATCAGGCCGCCTTCAATGGTTTAAAGCAAACCATGATTGAAGGGTTCTTGGGATTACTGATGTGACCCAACCTTTTGAAGTTGAGACCGATATATCTAATTATGCGTTGGCCAGTGTTCTCCTGCAGAATGGACATCTCATCACATATGAGAGTTAGAAACTAAGCCATAGAAAAGAGATATACAGTGTCTGAAAAAGAAATACTTGTCGTGGTACATTGTTCGAAGGCTTGGAGACATTATTTACTAGGACCTACTTTTGTTGTAAAGATGGACAACAGTGTTACCTGTCACTTCTTTACTCAGTCAAAATTGACTTTAAAGCAAGCAAGGAGGCTGGAATTCACGGTCGAGTTTGATTTTAAGTTCAAACATAAAAAAAGAGTAAGCAACCAGGCAACTGATGCCCTAAGTCAGAAAATGAACATGCGATTCCGTACATGTTAGCTCATCTTCAGGCGAGTAAGATTGATGGCCCAATGCGTGACGTTTTGAGAGAACTCCTCCAAAAAGATTATGTCGCTCAGTATGTCATAAATTTGGCTAAGACCGATAAGACAAGAGAGTTTTAGGTTGAAGATGACTTATTAGTAACCAAGGGAAAATTGTCCCTAGAGCAGGGGGCTTGAGGAAGAAGTTACTACAAGAGTGCCACGACACTCTGCGGCCGACCATCCTGGATGGCAGAGAACATACGCTTACTGAAAAATGGTTATTTTTGTCCCAATATTAGAGACGACGCCATGCAGTACATGAAGACATACCTCGCTTGTTAAAAGGAAAAAATTGAAAAAGTGAAAGTTGTTGGACTTCTCAAACCTCTACCAGTTCTAACAAGACCTTGGGAGAGTATTTCTATGGACTTCATCACCCATTTCTCTAAAGTATGCAACTTTGAGGCCATCTTGGTCATCATCGATTGGTTTTCAAAGTATGTCACCTTCATTCCCACTGCCAAATTGTGTTCAGCGGAATTGACAGTCCAGTTGTTCTGCAGACATGTTGTCAAGTTATGGGATATCCCGACAAGCATTGTGAGTGACAGAGATAGTAGATTCATTGGCACCTTCTGGACATAACTATTCACCTTCTTGGGGTCAAGTTTGAATATATCCTTAAGCTACCATCCTCAGACAGATGGCCAGACCGAGTGATTCAATTGTATGCTCGAATAATATATCTGCATCATTTTATGGATGCAAGACAAAAGAGTTGGGTTCAACTATTAGATGTAGTCCAATTTTGTTTTAATGCTGAAACGAATTCGTCAGCTGGGAGAAGCCTGTTTGAGATTTTTTGTGGCAGGCAACCTGTATTGCCACCCCTTGTTGATCATCCCCATGCAGGGAAGAATCCTTAGGCTCACAACTTTACCAAAGAATGAAAGCAGACAACAAATAACGCTCAGGCCTATCTAAAGAAAGCCTTGAAGTGAATTAAGAAGTGGGAAGATAAAAAGCATTGATCCCTTGAGTTTTAGGAGAAAGATCAAGTCCTCATCAAACTGCGAACTGAACAAATTTGGTTTTAGGGATGCAAAGACCAACGTCTCGTGAGAAAATACGAGGGACCAGCAAAAGTGTTGAAAAGGGTGGGGAATACATCTTATAGAGTGGTGTTGCCCACATGGATAAAAATTCACCCAGTAATTCATGTAAGTAACTTAAAGCTCTACCATTAAGATCATAATGACATGCAACGCAATGTCATAGTCTAACCAACCATCAACCTCAATCAAAAGAAGATAAAGAAGTTGAAGAAATTCTAGTCGAGTGAGTGAGGAAGGGTCGAAGACCCACAATAAGGATCCACGAGTACTTAGTGAAGTGGAAGAACCTTCATGTGAAAGAAACTAGTTGGGAATGTGTCGAAGACCTAGAAGCCTGAACGTAGAAGATCGAAGAGTTCAAGCTTCACCAGTCGATAGAGACGTTAACTGTTTAAGTGGGAAAGAATGTAACAAGCACGCTTGTCCAGGACGTTGTTTGCCTATGGTCACACCCAAATACCCTCAATTTAACTTGTCTTTATATCTTATATTTAGTTTAGCTTGTTGCTTTCCTTTCTATGTCATAAACCTAGGGTGGGACGCTGCAACTTTTTCATGTGCAAGCCTACTAGAGCTAAAAATGTTCAAAATGTACTATATGAGAGGCATAGTAGTTGAATCCCCGACCGAGCATTATCGCACTCTTTGCAATCAAAGCTTTTCTTTGCAATTGACAGTCTTCTATGTTTTCTTTAACGATGTTTTCATAGAATTCTATGTTTTCTTTAACGATGTTTTCATAGAATTTCTTTCTCTTTCATGTAAACATTTTCTCAAGAAGGTGAAGGGAGGCTACATTGTACTGCGATTTTCAGATTTTGATGACTGAGACTTGTTGACTGAGAAAAACAAGTGTCACACAATCGCCCATCTTAAGTTTGAAAGACTACGATTATGACACCAAACGCCCCCTGAGTGGTTGAAAAATTTGCAAGTCCACAATGTTTCATTTTGTATAGAATTGATTTTTAATTTCAATATTTTGTTTCTATTCATTTTTTCTCAAAGCATTATAGCTATGGTTTTTGTTGAAACGAAATCATCTGTTTAATCAATCATCATATGCTAAGTTTCCTAAGGGTTTCAGTAAGTGAATATCTTTGGGGGCATAAACATTTGTTGCGTAACACATCTTAATGTTTGTTTCCTTCCTCTTTGTTGAATTAAAAGTAAATAATACTAATTTAAGTTGGCCACTTAGGTTAACATTATACTGGACTTTTGGTGCTGAGAAGGCTAAAGTGTAAACATGTTTCACAAAGGGGCACAAGACTTAATACCTAAGAATAAGAAAGGTCATCCCACCTTAAGAGATAAGGGCTATAAGTTGAACTAATGATAACTAAAAAGACTAAGACCCAACTACCCATGGAAACATAAGCAGTAGTTGTTTAGACCTCTTAAAGGTCTAAATCAAACTGGATAGGAGTAGTGTTCTGCCCATGAGTAGTCCACTATTATGGTGTGTTAGCCCACATCATTTTGATGTACAACTAGAAGAATGAAGCATTATCGATTCTGCTTTAATTTGTAAATAATTTACATTCAAGCCAACTTCCAACTTAGATTAGCTAAATTTTACCTTTAGCCTCACTTAGTGTCATGGTTTTAGCAAATTAATCTTTAAGCTAGCCATGTGGGTACAATACTTGGATGTTATATTCGAGAATATTACTTCTTCGATAGTGTAGACTTGCACTTTACCTTAGATTTACATCTATATACATATAGTTTGATCACTCACTTACTAGAACTCTCATGGTTCTAACCAACATTAACCTAAAAAAGATTAGGTTTTAGGAAGCAAAATGCAAGGTATTTGTATATGATGCAAAAATAGAAATACAATACACACATCACTACTTTCCTAATTAGATTTTTGCTTCTTACCCTTATCTTTATCTTTTTACTTAGAGATCCTCTTATTTGTTTGCTTGGTTTGTCCCTTTTTATAATCACTTTTGCTCATTGTCGGTCAATTTTGGGGATCCATCGAATCATGAAACCTTGAAGTTCGTGTTTGTTGTGATCATTATGTCTATATTTGAGGCTTTTGTTTGTATATGCAACACACAACCATATACACCTCAAAATAGCAATATGTACATTACAAGAATGTTGTGAGCAGATTTCAAATATCTCATCATCAATATGAGTGCTATCAAGTAGTTTAAAAATATGTCAAACAATTATAAACACACTAAATCAATTTTTAGTTTTTTTCACTACATAATGGATATCGTTGTCATTCATTATCTTCCACCCCTTAAATTATTTTAACCCAACAAGTATGAGAATAAGAACCGAAGTTTTCGCCTCAACGTAGAAGATCATATCAATAAGGATTGATAATTAACAAAACTAATGGTTCTTCTTGGCCTTGTGAAAGTGAAGGAATGAGAGATTTGGGCAAAAGTTGAAACAAGCTTTGAAAAGTTGACTTTAGTCAACTAGGGCAACTTTAAAAAATAAAACGCTTCTTCTTCAAGTGAGCGCCGCCGACCCACCCACCCTCCACTCCGTTCACTGCCACCGTAGCCTCGTCACCGTTCATTCAGTTTGCAGCCGTATTCTATCGCCGGTCACTCGAACCAGCAGCCCAACAACGCTGATTTTCCTTGTGTATCTGTTGGAACGTTATACAGGAAGGTATTGAGTTTTCTT
>JBBPDI010090909.1:0-12101 GCA_037974545.1 Cucumis variabilis | reverse complement strand
CGTCAAGGCGAGCACGTCGATTATTAAGCCAGAAAATCAGGGGCATTGTGGTTTTGGGTTTTAAAAGAGAGGAAAAGGAAAAATTGGAAATGGAAGCTGAGAAGTCCTGTTCCTTTCTGAAGCAAAAGTGGGGATTTTGTATATGAAAATTCCATTAATTTACTTCTCTCTCCCCATCATTGCCCCTAATGGTTGCCACTTTTTTCTGTATGTTTGGAATGATGGGTCCCTGAAACCCTTTCATTCCACCATTTCTTTTTTCTTTCTTCTCAAAATGCTAATATGTGCAAGGCGCTCTTGTTGGCTTTTTTTCTTTACCTTTTGCTCTCTCATTGAATATAAATATTGTCTTGTTTTCTTTTGATAGCAAATCCCACTTGATTGATTGATTGATTGTGGGGCTAACACCATCTTTGCAATTAAACTAGTTTAGGTTAGTTTCTAAAAGAAAAACTTTTAAAAAATTCAGATGCTTTAACTTTATCACAATTCCTTACCATCATCTTCATTTGCATCATTTTAAGTTTAAATCAATTTTCATAAACAATTTCTTTCCTAGTTTTCAAATCTTGTCTTACTTTTCAAAACTCTCTTAAATGGTAGGCAACAAAACTTGAGGTTTCTACATTTAATTTTTTAAAATAAAACATCGAAGGATTACCAAATGAAGTTTAAACTTTCGTGAAAGTAATAATTTAGCTTATGAACAATGGTAACATTATAGTGTAGTTCTTAAAGTTTTATAAGTAATGATTTGGTCTATGTACTCCACACTTTTTAACTATGTAATATCACAAAAAAAAATATTAGTATGAATCGATGAAATTTCTCACATGGGTGGATTGATAAATTGCTTAGCCTTGGAGAATCAAATTAATTTATAAATTATAAATACTAAGTTGTAATATAATAAGAATTGACACTTTTGATGAAAAAATTTTATGAAATTTTTTTATGACAAATTATAAACACTGAGTTGTAATAAATTTCTTAATTTTGATGAAAAAATTATATGACAGAGACTAAATTGTTGCAAATTAAAAAAGAAAACATATGAATCAAATTGTTGTTCATCAAAGTTTTTTTTAACGATACTTACTGAAATAAAAGAAAAACTAAACTATTACGTATTTGAAAGTTGCATCAACTGAAATATTGCAACTAAAATATTACCTTCATCATCTCATAACACATTTATGATTAGAGACGTTATGGTGTTTTTTTTTTTTACATGGCATGAGTGGAGGTTTGAATGAATATGAAAATCATTAAATAAAAAAAGAGGTTTGAAGTTGTAATTATGAATGTGTGTTTCTAAAATTTTATAGATGAAAAAAAAAGAGTATTTATGGAGATTGACAATTATTAAGAATTATTAATAGTAGCCTTTATATTTTCTCCTCTATCCATACTCTTCATATGAATGATATTTAGAGTTACATTTATTGCATTAATTACCCATCCAATAAATTTAATAATAAATAATAACACCTTCCTTGTGGGTCCCCCTCTCAGTCTCAAATCTCCACACCCATTTACTAAAATCCATATTTTAATCTTTTCATTATTTTAACAATTAAACTTCCTTCTCAAAATACTACTTTATATAATTAATTGATTAACTAATTTCATTCTTTGTATTTATTGTTTGTCTTTCTCTCATATTTGTTTTCTTTTATTTTAACTTCTTCAAAATTGCCACATTACTCTTTTCCATTCATCGTTTTCATTTTTAACTTTCTTTTTTGTACTTTCTTGGTCATATTTCTTATCCACTCTTATTTTTCTTTTGACAATGTACTTAATTGTTGTTTTAGTACCTTGTTTTTTACCCTATATTAATTTCTTTAAACAAAATCTCAAGTTACCTTAAAAAAAAAGCTATCCAATATAGATTTATTTCGAGGTACACATTTAACTTTGAAATTACTATAATCGAGCCACTAAAAAGGATATGTATTTTTTGGTGTGGATATTAACTTTTAATTATTTGTTAACTTTATTTTTATGTCCTTGCAATCTCTCGCATTTAGATGTAATTTATGTTCATTCATGTTTCTGGATGATAGTATAATTTTAGTTCATATTGTTATATTTAAAAATGTCTCAATTTTAAATTTCATTAATAAAATTCAATGAATGAATGAGTACAGTACACTTTTACACTTTTTCTCAATTTATTTATACTTTATAAAATGGGAATACATGAACATGTTAAATGCTTGAATCATTCATCTGTCTTATAAATTTTATGGTGAAAATTATTGTGAGGTCTTTTGTGTTATTTTTTTTTTGGGAATCTAAGTCACAATGTTTATATGGTTGGAGTTAGATGTTTGACATCTTTTTTGTTTGTTCTTTTTTTACTATTAATATTAATTTTTACAGTTATATGATATTATTTTTAATAATTGTGCTGGTTACACACTAATTTAATAAAAAAATTTGGTGTTTTATTATATTTATGATAATTTTCAAAAATAAATGAAATTACCTACTACTACTCATAATATATAATTAATTAATATAATTTAAAATATTGCTTTTAAATATAGCAAAATAGACCAAAATAGTTTTTTAAAAAATATAGCAAAATTTCAATAACTATCATTAATCGATTTAAAATTTTCGTTATATTTGTAAATATTTTTAGTAATTTTGTCATTTACAATTATTTTTCTAATTTAAACTTATTAACATTTATTTATTTGATTAATTTATCTTTTTATTATATGCCATTTTTCTTAACAAAATAATTATATATTTGTATTTTTTACACGCACACGCAAATAAAAAAAGAAAAGTGAATAAGTACAAATAAACATCTGTAACATGAAAATTAGTAAAGTTATCATCCAAAACTTTTAAGATATCTTTTCTCTAAAGACATTCTTGACGATGCTCGAGAATCTTAAAGATCAAACATCTTATAATACCACTAAACAAATGTAGTAATTAATGAAGATGTGATAGAAATATTTGTTCCCCTGAAGATTATGCACATATGAAACCGTATGGATGCAATGAATTAAATGTAGAGCAATCATTTAACTATAAACTTAAGAGATAATACGCTAATGTATCCTTCACACAACACTAATTTTGTCAATTCTACGATTGTTAGACCATAATTTTGCCAAACTATTCTTTTTTATTTATTTATCTTTTAGATAACAAACAACTTATATAATGAGTTAAGAGATATTTTTTTTAATTATGAGATTTCAGTGGTATTTTTTTTAAAACAAAATTTGGATGATTTTCATCTACAAACAAACCACGATAGTTTATTAAACTCTTTTTGTATGGTTTAAGAATATATATATATATATATATTTTATTTTATAATTTATTATACTTGAAATTATTATTATTGTGTTAGAAATAAAAGGAAAAAAAGAGAAAAAGAAGAAAAGAAGAAAATGTTAATGAAATTGTATTTGAGGGAGAAAGAAAAAAGTTTAAATAAAATCAGCGGCGTGATTGCTGGGCTAATGGTTATGGGTCCCACGTTGAAGATTTGGTTAGAGCTACCCTCTTCTGGGAGCCTTTCACTCTCCATGATGATAGAATAGATGACAAATTTTTATTTAAATTAATAAAATAATAAAATTCAAAAAATATAAAAAAAAATTACTTGAAACAATGTCTTAAATATGAAACTTATAATTAAAATTAAACTATCAACACACAATTAACATCTAACACCATCAAAGCTTCACACAATTTCTGCTGTCGTTTCATATCTTTTTCAAATTTGTATGCATTCAGGCATTCAAACGTTCAAGTAAAAACGATTGGGGCTTCCAGCTTTGTCTCCTTCAAACCTTTCAAAATCTTCATACATTTGGCGCAAATCAAGGATTTTCATTTTGTCGACTCCTATGATCGGAGACTCACGTGTTGAACACCCCATTGCAAACACCAAGAAGAACCACAATTGAAAAACAAAACACCCACGACGAAACTCACCGTGTAACTCGTCGAAAACGCCGCTTGATCTTTCTATCCTCCTGTCCACAACTAAACCTGTGAAAGTCGACTAAATCCAACTCCAACAAACGACTAAACCTTAAAACCCGCCGTAAACCCACGGCCAAAGTTAGACGGCATCAAACGATGCTCGATAAAGCCCGTCGCCACTGACGTTGAAACTCCAACATCTTCTTCTCTATCGGCCGCACTTTTCTCCTCTCTTGTTTATAAGAAAAAAATTTCTCTCCTTGGATTTGTCTCTTGCGTCATCTGCCCTTTCTTCTCCGTCTCCTTTTTTTTCTTTTCTTAAATAAAACCTAAAAAAAGAAGATTCAAATCATTACAAAACTGTTATTCAGACATAAGTACAATTCTAAAATTTAAATTCAAATTGTTATTAAAAATATATATTATGTATTATTTAATAAATTATTTAATATATAAAAAAGCTCAAAATCTTGTATTTATATTTGACATTATTTTAGGGGAGGATATAAAATTTAAATTCAAATAGTTATTTAAAATATATATTACGTATTATATAAATTGTTTAAAATATAACAAAGCTGAAAATCTTGCACATATATTTGTCATTGTTACAAAGGAGGCTATTACAATTATAGATGTCCATGGAAAGGGGTCGGGGATGCCACTCCCTGTCCTCGTCCTTGCCGCCCTATCCCATTCTCCATCCCCACCAATTTCTCCACGAAGATTGCGCAGGGATCGAGTTCCTCGCAGGGAAATATTTTCCATTTTTTTAAGACTTTAATCTCATTTTTCAATCCACAACTTGAAATGTATATACATTAAAATGTTGTTTTATTTTCGATAAAATATTATCAATTTTCTTTTTTAAGACCATTAAATTGTCAGATTTTAATTATTTCTAAAAATAAAAATTCAGCTATTAGAAGATACATTTAGAAATCCATCCATCAAATTAAAAAATCTATTAAAAAAAACAACGATCAATCTAGAAGTATTATAATAAAGCCTTCAATTACATCTTAAGACACAACAATATATTTTTTTATGAAAAGTTTACAAATCAAAGTCTAAGGCACAACATAGACATATATAAGTTTACGACATAATTGAAATTAGGAAAAATAAAAAATAAAGAAATGAAGAATATCAAAATAGGTTTTTTTTTTACTATTTTACATACTATTAAATAAATAAATATTTATATTTATATTTAATTTATAATATATATATATATATATATATATAATTATATTTTTAATCGGGGCGGAGAAGGGGCCGGGCTTAGGGTCGAAGAATGTATTCCCCGTCCCCAACCCAATGTTGCCAACAGGGAAAAAAATTTTCCCGCTCCCTTCCCCATTCTCCAAGTATTCGGGGATTCTCCACCTCATTCAAGGTGGGTCCCGACGGGTTAAATGGACTTTTGTAGCTGCAATCTTGTCCAGCGACAAAATAAAAAATTTAGTTAAAATTTACCAAATTTAAATGTTGTTTGTAAAATACACTGTCTAAGTGCTATTTTTAATATCTTGTCTCATTTTTTAAGCTATTCAAATACACTATATTTAGAATATATGGATTATCCTATACACAAGGGAATGATATTATATCTTGATGACTAAAATTTTAACCTTTTTGTGTGTGTCCCAAATATGTTGTTTATAACATCATTCATACTCGACATGTACTATGCTTGGAAAATCTTAATTCTATTGGTTATTATAAATTTTGGTTAGTTAAACAACTGTGATTATGATATAATGATACTATTTAAGAAATTGTTTTTGTTGTTGGTTTTGTAACAAAACCATCTTGATGTTAAGTTTTTTGGATTGGAAGAATATATGATAATATGAGCAAATAAATGTTAACATTTGAATAGGTGATTATGATATAGAAAACGAATTATTTATCATATTATTTAAAAGCATAAATGACAATGTAATTGTATCAGCAACATATGTTGTACATTTTGTCAAATACTGTGGAACTAATTTGGAAAGAATAATATTGTCATATAGTATGTACAAATACACTATAACTCTATAGAAATCAACGCAATCAAATCTAGCCTATTTAACCAATAAATCGATTTTGTTAAATTAAGAAAAATAAATAATAAAACAAATGGAACAAATTAAATATATTCAATTTTATAATTTCCTTATATTTTCCAAACAAATATTTTCGAGTAGGCTAATGAATTGTATTTATTTAATTTTTAAGGAGCTCAATGAAATATTTTGGATTAAATTGAATTTATTAATTTTTTATTAATAAATAAATAAATTTGGAGATTATCAAAACAAATTAAAACTAATAACATATTTTCCTATATCAAACTAAATGATTGTTATGAAAAAAAATACCAAAACTAATAAAATTTCAATTTCAAATTCGCACATTTCTCTCAAGTTTGTCATAAAAAACTATTTAATTTTTTGGAAATTAATTAGTTTCACGTTTAAAATGAAACGTATACATCAACAACACGATAATCAATATATCGGGAAGAATATAATTTAAAGAACTACGTGTATACATTTGAAATTGAACGTATACATCAACATAGTATAACATACTATGTATATATACATTTAAATATGGGATCTTTTAAAAACATAACATAGTCAAAAAATATTTACACGTATAAAACAATTTCGAAACGGAAAAAACCCTATTGAATAGGAAAATTTTAGACCAATCATAAATTGCCACATCATTTACTAAATTAATGATGAAAGGTACAAATGATTGAGTTTGGGTCTAATTAAAAAATTGACATGTGTCCCAAATTAAAAATTTAAAACATAAATTGGCCAATTCTGATAATGTCACATGTGTTTCATCCTAACTGTTGGATCAAGTTAATTATTTTGGTTCAATTAAATATTATTTACTTGGAGTATGTTCAATTGAGCCTAAAAATAAGCTTAATTGAGTCCAAAAGTCAAATATAACCAAAATCTATGTGGTTGAGCCCATGGGACTAGTCCATGGACCAACAAGGCTCAAGTTCATAAAGCCCACCAGAGAACTCTATAAATAGAGGAGTTCTCCTCATTTGTAAGGGTTGAAATTTTTTTTACTTCAGAAGGTTTAGAGAGAATTCTCCCAAGAGCTAAAAGACTTCCTTACTCCTGAAGCCGATCGCCCTCGAAGATTGAAGCTTCTTTAAAGATACAAACTTTCTTCCAAGACTTCAAATTTAAGAACATCACGTGCTCTGCTTCCTCAAATCAAACGTAAACATCCAATCGAGAGAGAATCAGAGGATCAGATTCTAGAGATCGAACCACATCGCATCAATCAACAAAAATATAACATCAACTCAAGTTTAACTCCACGAATCAAATTTTTTTAAAAATCTCGTGCGAAAAAATTGACACTTCCAGTGGGACATCTCTACCTCTCATCTGTCTCTCGAAATTCAACTCAACAAACTAACTAGGCATTAAAGAAAGTTGCATTTAAATCTTCTGTTTCAAGCAATGCTTACACAGGATCTTTCATCTGCAGTCGTTTAAAGGGGATCATCCAGGAGCAGGATCAAGATTCTGTCATTGCGCAGAGCATCCTTAATCAACTAATGGAATCTCTTAAACGCAAGATCATCATCAGAGAAAATCCTTTGTTCAACAACTCTACTCCTACTTTTGATCTATCAGAGCAAGAATCAGATCTTAAAGTAGTGTTTAATCTGATGACTAATGTAATTGTTGAGGCCGTCATAGCGGAGATGGAAAGGAAAATAAATTTCCTAATGAAAGTTGTCGAGGAGCAAGAACATGAAATTGCTACCTTGAAATACCAAATGAAAGCTTGTGAAATTGTTGAGTTGAGCAAAACTTATGCTATCAAAGCTGACGATAAAGGAAAAGTTGTGTTGCAGGAAAATCAGACGCAACAATCCATCTTTGTCACCTCTCTGTTAGTCCAACAACTACAGGATTTGATTACAAGCTCCATAAGAGCTCAGTATGAAGGACCGCCATAAACTTCTTTTATGTACTCTATGCCATATACCTGGAGAATCAATGACCTATGAATACCTGTTGGGTATCAACCTCTAAAATTTCAACAATTCGACGGAAAAGGCAATCCAAAGTAGCACATTGCTCACTTTATTGAAACATGTGAGAATGCAGGATCAAGAGCAGACCAACTAGTCAGACAATTCGTTCGAAGCTTGAAGAAAAATGCTTTCAAGTGGTATACTGATCTGGAGCCAAAAGTCATTGACAGCTGGGAACAACTGGAAAAGGAGTTCCTCAACCGCTTCTACAGCACCAGACACACTGTAAACATGATGGAGCTTATAAATACGAGACAACAAAAGGGAGAGCCAGTCATTAACTACATAAATCGATGCAGATCTCTAAACTTGGATTGCAAAGACAAGCTCACAGAACTGTCTGTAGTGAAGATGTGCACCCAAGGCATGCACTGGGAACTTCTCTATATTTTACATGGAATAAAATTCTATACATTTGAAGAATTAGCAACTCGTGCCCACGACATGGAGTTAAGAATCGCTAATAAGGGAACTAAAGATTTCTTAATCTCTGAAGTAAAAAGGGAGAAGAATGAAATTAATGACACTAGAAAGATCACAAATAGTGTCATTAATGAATCTATGGTTGTTTATGAGTTTTTATTGAAATATTTCTGCAAGAGAAAAGAAACAAAAAATGAAAGAAAGCATGATGGCAAAGAGAAGCGTCGTCCAACTCTTAAAGAAAGGCAGGAAAAAGTTTATTCATTTCCTGACTCTGATGTTGCAGACATGTTGGAGCAATTGCTAGACAAACAACTTATTTAGCTGTCAGAATGTAAATGACCGAAACAAGCAGGAAAAGTAGATGATCTTAACTACTGTAAGTACCATTGGGTCATTAGTCATCCTGCTGGAAAATGTTTCATGTTGAAGGAGTTGATTCTAAAGTTGGCTCGTGAAATGAAGATTGAGTTGGATATTGATGAAGTAGCTCAGAAAAATCATGTTGCAGTCAAGATGACTTCAAGTGTTCCACCATTAACACAACTTTATGATCAAAGAAAAAGCTTAATTCAGTTTGGGACTTTCAAACCTATATTTGTCCAATTCCATCAAAAGATCGTGATGGCAGACTCTCAAAACAAAGAAAAGCCTGTTGAGGATGATTGCGAAGGATGAATAATCGTGACTCGTAAAAAAGGAAGATAACTAAATTTCATTCAAACGAAGTCGCACTTCCATCAAAAGCATGAAAAAGGAAGCACCTCTCATAAAAAGGAGAAAAGAAACAAGAAGATGTGGAAGCCTAAGCCTATTAAAGGAAAAGACGAGGACTTCTTCCAACCTTGACGGTTAATAACTTTGACAAAATTTCTTCCAAGAAAGCTTCCTTAGTGATTATCCAAAGGAAGTATTAGAAGTCATTGTATGTCATGCCATTAGCAAAGAAGAAGTCAATAACAATTATGCATCTTCTGAAGAAATCGACAATTCAAATGAAATTATAAGAAAGCATGATGTTTTGTCTTTGATCTTCTATCTTTGATCGTATCAAGCCTTCAACTACTAAATCTTCAGTATTTCAAAGGTTGAGTATGGCCACGAAAGAAGAAGAAAAACAATTGTCCAACGTCTATTTCCACTCGAACATCTACTTTTGATCGTCTAAAGATGTCAAGCCATCAACGCAAAAGAGAGATGAAAACTTTGAAGGTAAAACCATTTCATAAAGAAAACTAGAACGATGAGATTCACAATCGTGTCCCATCACGCATGAAGAGGAAGTTGTCTGTTGACATAAATACAGAAGGTTCCTTGACGATGAAGCCGAGAGTTACAATATTCACCAATTCTACAAATAAAGAAGGTGAAAAAATCCTTAATGGGAATATGAGCTATTAAATATGCAAGACTCCTTATCGCAAGAGCCTAAACTACATGATGTTCCTAGCCCACAGGAGCTTAAAAGGTGAACTAAAAAAAACGTGAATTACGTTATGACTTAATCCCTATATTATAAAGGATATGTAGGCAACTTAAAGGAAACTTTAAGTTCAGTCCAGTAAAAAAAATGACAAATTGCATTCAATATAGGAAAAATGAGAAGTCGAACAATAAAAAAATGAAAGTTTTATTATAATTAAATTTCTCGCAAAAAAATTAAAATAGCAAAAATAGATAAATAAGAGGAGGCAGTGAATCATGGGATCCATTTAAAGTTCTTCAGCTCCTCTAGTATGCTTTCTAAAGATTCACGAAACGCTTATAGCATTTTAGCATCAACATTTCCAACAATTGGGACACATTCGAGTTTGTCAATTTCCTCGCAAGTCTTTGAAATCTCATGCTGCTTGCGCTTCAGCTCCATGTCGTTCTTGGAAATTATACCAGAAAGTTTGGCGAACCAAGATTAGTTTTGCTTCTTTAGCCTCTTTGGCAGATAGTCGTGTAAGGCAATGTTTAACGGTGCTGGTCTCTATCAATATACGATTTGCATCAAGTCGCAGAGTCTTCACAAAGCCTTTTGCCTCCGTTAACCGAGCATCCTTAGTTGATTGGATTAAAAATGAGGGATGTTTTCAATTATGGTTTTTGATACCTTGGAAGTAACCATCAACAAGCTTCCTTAAAACGATAAGGTTGTTGCTGCCACTAGTCGCAATTGCCTCAAAGATCTTATGCATTTCTGGTTCAAGACTACTTACTCGTTCAAAGGGGGTACAAATGATTTTCTGTTGTAGACTTTTCCATAAGGTTATGGCAGTCTGTCGTCGGAGGTCATAAATTAAGTTGTCGACACAAAAATGAAAAATCTTAGAAGTTTCAATAGGCTTCGTTCCTTCCACTTGTTGGAGGGACCCCTTGATCACCATAGGACAAGCTAACCCAGTAGTTGCACCTATAGATGTCTTACAGTTCTCACTATAAGTAAGTACAACGCTATAGCCTTCTAGATTCACCACTGATTTTAAGGTTCCTTTAATGTATAGGTCATGGTCACCTAAAGAGGACTGCAAAATAATTTTAACAACAAGAAATAAGAGTGGGAGTAAAGGAGAGGAAATACAATAAATAAATAATAAAGAAAGGGACACGAAAAGAAACCACAGGGGGAGGGGAAGTTAAAAATTATGCATCATCGAGGACTTCAATAGGAAGCTCTTCATCATTGATTGACTGTTTGTTGGGCCTCTTGGGTCTCTTCCAATGGCAATCATCATTACTGCTTTGACTTTCCTCAGTACGTAGGGCGCTTGACAGTTATCAATAAGCGGTTGTCCTTACCCACATTATTAGTACCACCTTTAATAGGAAGTTTAAATCATGTAGAAGGGGTCGAATTATCCACCAAGCACTTTGTGCCTTCCTCAATTTTCTCCATGGGTCGTTCCTCAGTTTCATTGGAGCATATCTTTTGACTTCCACTACCAAAATTATTCTCAATTTTTTTTGTGGTTTTGGATTTCATGTGGGGAGAGTGGGACACTCTATCAAATGTTGCACTCCTTCTTGGAGGTAATCACCATGTTTTGCAAGCCACCAGTCCATATAATGAGAAGTAATATGAGTGTTCGGGTTAAGGGAAGGTGCAGAAAGATATACTTGAAAAAGTGTGTTCTTGCAAATGCAAATCATCCAATAATATCGTACGTTGGCAAAATCAGTTTCATGAACTATTTTGCCTAAGTCATGTGGCACATCTTAATAAAACCTAAATTGTTGGCTAAAGCGACAAGGACTATAAGGTTCAATAACTGTGGAGGATCCACATTGCGAGGATAAAAAACAAGAGTGAATGCTTATAAAGAATGAAGTATTCCAATTAATTAACTTTCCATCATCCGTTAAGAGTTCGTCTTTATTCTTTGCCTGAAGACACGCGTGCCATGACATATACTTTTTCTTGTGAATATGTGTTCGAGCTTCAAGATTAGTATAATATTTGGCCTCACATTTACCAGAAAACTCAACCATGCGGGGACCCTTAAGACACCTAGGAGCTTTATAATGAGTGTTGAAGTAAAGAGCAAGCCACCCATGGACATAGTGAAGAGGAAAACTGTTGGAATTTATGTCCTAAAACTCGTAGTTTGTAGACATATTCTATTCAATAAAGTCGTTATTGATACTATAATCT
>JBBPDI010090908.1:0-28072 GCA_037974545.1 Cucumis variabilis | reverse complement strand
TTCCTTTTTTATTTCATTGTTTACCCTATATATTCCCTCTTGTACCTATTGTATTATTCATTAGAAAATAACAACAACAAACAATCGTGATTTTTTTCTCGGTACTCGGGTTTCCACGTAAATTGGTGTGTGCTCTTTGTCTCTCCTTTCAATAAATTGAATCCAACTAAATTAATTATCTATACCTAACCAAGTAATGTCTAAGCATAATTTAATAAAAGTGACATATATTCTCATTTTTAAGGTTTATTATTTGTTCCTTTACTTACTACATCATCAGCTACTTCTTCTAGCTCATCCTTATCACAATTGTCCTCTAAAAAAAAGTTTGTTTTTAGGAAAAACTTAATTTTGTTTCCAGAAGTTTGAAATGTATTTTTAATATAAAAATTATGATTAAAAGTTCGAATGAAATAAACAATTATAAGCATCCATTGAAATAATTATATATTTTGCACGTTAGTTTAACTAAGTATGAATAATGGTGGTAATTTATACACTTTGCAAAAGTTATTTAAAATTTATATATTTACAAAAGTTACTCTGATACAAAAACGAATAAAACAAATAGAAAATTACTAAAACTATCGAAAATATTTGCCAAATAGATAATAAAATTTCAATTTTATTAACGATAATTTTAATAATGGTGGTAATAAAGATGTGTTATGAAATTTATTTTTTTATACATTTTTTTTAATTTGTATTATAAATCCAACACACATTTTGTATATTTAATTTACCAAATTATCATAATTTTGTAAAATAATTTTCAGTAATTTTTTTAAATGTGACATCTATTTCAAACATTTTTTTACGTAATTGTTGCGTGCGAATAATTTATTGAGTTTTTTAAAGAAATTTGTATTCTAAATCCAATACACAGATTTTGTATAATTATCTTCTCAAAATGCCCTATTTTTGTAAAAAAAAAATTCAGTCAATATTTTAAATACGATGTCAATTTTTAACTTTTTGACGTAATTGTTACATGCAAATAAATTATTAATTTTTTTTAAATTCATATTCTAATTCCAATACACAAATTTTGTAAATTTAATTTGTCAAATTGTCCTAATTTTTGTAAAACAATTTGCCTTAATTTCTTTAAATACGACATAAAATTTTTAACCATTTTTTTAAGTAATCTTTACGGTTGAATAAATTACTGTTTTTTCTTTTAAGGATAAAACATTCTCAATTTTCTTCTTACCTAAACATTATATTTTTTTTCCTATTTTTAAATTAAAGGATTGATGTTTTATGGAACAACAAAAATGATAAAAATTATAATGAATCAATGAAAGATATAAAAACAAGGAAGAAGAAAGAGAAAAAAAAAGAAAAGTATGAGCATAATTTGGTAAACAATTTAGATTCAAAATTTAATTCAAATAAATTTTTAATCAAATTTTGCCATTAAATTGATTTTTTAAAAAGAAAATTCTTATACATTTAAAGTTTAAATACTTTATAAAAAATTGTACATTTTTTTAGGTTATTTAAACATTAAAAAATTATTTAATTTAATATTAAATCGTCTGATTTGATTTTGTTTTGATATTTTATAAATTTAATAAAATTTATTTTTTCTAGAAATTTATTTAACTTAAATTTATCAGAAATAATTTAGATACGAATAGATTACTTTAAAATAAAATATTTGAAAATGTGAAAAATAAATAAAAGACGTGAAATAATAAAATTAAAAAAAGTTAAATACGAGTACTAAAGGTGTAAACTAATCATAATTAATATTTAATTAAAATTAATTTCGTAAATAAAATAAATTAAAAAACAATATTCTTTTAAGATTATTAAATTAATTAAAAACAAATGACATTTGATAAATAAAAAAGTAATTTCTTTTAAAAAAATGAAACAATAAAACTATGGAGAGTTGAAAAGGTAAGATTAGGGACAGTTGAAAATGTAGAATTATGGAGAATTGAGAATGGATTGAGAAAGAAGAGAGAAAAAAGAGTGATTATGATAAACCTAAAACAAGAGTTATGATAACCCTTTCCCAAAAGTGTTAGAGTTACCATAACCTTAGTCCTATAGTGATAACCTTTCCCCAAACACCTTTTAAAATATACTTTTTTAGTTCCTAAGTTTGTAAGAATAGACTCATTTTAGTCTTAAGTTTTTAAAAATAGGTTTAAAAGTCCCTCAAATCACTTTATACTTTTATTTTAAATAATTATATGATGTTTTAAATTAGAAGAATAACTTTTAAAAATCATCTCTCTAAAGCTATTTAAAATGTTTTTAAAATCATATAATTATTAAAAAAAATCAAACATAAAATACTTTTAGGATCTTATAAACGTATCTTTTATAACTTAATAACTAAAAATGTATATTTTGAAACCTTGAGGACCAAATAGGTTCATTGTTATAAACCTTGAGACTAAAAGGATCCACTTTAAAACACCAAAAGCACATTCATAAAAACTTTGGGACTAAAAAGGTAGTTTTTCCTTAAAATTTTGAAATATATAAATTTTTGGGGTTTTTTTAGAAAATAGATAGAATACGAAAATATTTACAGTGTATTGAACAATTTGAATAGATAAAATTGTTCGCACCATATAGAAGAATTTTTTAAAAAGATAAAATATTAAAATATTTACACAGTATAGAACAATTTTGAAAAAAGAAAAAGCCCACAAGCCAACAACGTGAAATAACAAAAATACCCCGTGATTAATTGACCATACACTCGCATAAAAAATCTCCTAATTTAAACGATTGTATATATAGTTTAGATATTTATACATGATCGTTTAGATCTTGGTAAACAATCATTTGAATCTATCACTTATCTATTAGAGATAGACAATGATAGTGGTCTATCTCTATATATTTGGGATAGACGACTGGTCGTCGTGCACTAATATCTAAATGATCTTGTTAAATGATTTTGAACCAAATTTAAACGACCGTATACCAAATCTAAAAGATCTTGGCACACAATTTTGTAGTAAATCTAAACAATCTTGGTACACGATCTTGTACTAAATCTAAATAATTTCGATACATGATCTTGTACCAAGATCATTTAGGTATTGATACGCGATCGCTTAGATCTTGGTAAATATTGTTTATATTTTGGTACATGATCGTGTAGTGAAAAAGAAAAAAGAAAAAAAGAAGATGAGAGATGATGAAGAAGGAATTTTTTTTGGAAGAAGAGATAAAAAAATCACGAACGAGATGAAGAAATGAGAATATAAAGAAGGAGAAGTAATAATATGAGAAAGATGCGCAAGAATTCAATACTCATCTTAGAAAATTCAAAATCAACAAAGACAAATATATAATATATGGAAATTAAAACAATGGTGGCTTCATGAGCTTTTGTTGTTGTTATACATGATGTAAATATTTTTTTCGCATTTTGTTATATATATATATATAAATTAACCAAAATTTTTAGCATTTATTTAAATAAAATTTCATAAATGATGTGAATATTACAAATTTCTCTTTTTTACAAACCACAAAAATAAATACCCACTTCCTAATATTTTCAAAACCAAGTTATACCTATGACGTATTGTATATTGGAAAATTCTTCTTCTTTGTTGAATATTTATGTATTGTCGTAAGATTTTTTTTAATTCAAATATTTTGTTTGTTTTATATGTTAAAATTATGTAATTTTTTGTTTTATTTAAATTAACAAAATCATTTCACTATTAGCTTTTATCATTAATTTTGTGTTTTATGTTTTTTTTTAATTGTAGAAAATGATATTTTTGGGTCGTGCACCCAAGCATCACATTAGGTGGGAATCCTTTTAGCACCCTTATCCTTCCCACCAAATATATTCATTAAGCCTAGAGTAAACAAAGTAGTTCAATACAAAAAAGGGTTTAGGCACAACACCCTCACCCTTTTAGCACCCTCACCTCATCCTTCTGAAGGAATTTAGTTCGTGAAATTGAACTTATATTGATCTTGTGCTTGTGTTGATTTGATGTGATGTGGTTCAATCTCTAGCATTTGATCCTTTGATTCTTTCTCGTTTGAACGCCTACACTTGATTTGAGGAAATGGATGTGATGTTTTTTAAGTTGGAGTCTTGGAAGAAATCTTCAAAAAAACTTCAATCTTAGGGATGGTCGGCTTCAGAAGCTAGGAGCTAGAGGAGTCTCATGGTTCTTAGGAAAATTCTCTCTAGATCTTTTAGAGGAAAAAATTTCCAACTCCCACAAATGAAGAGAACTCCTCTATTTACACTCTCTAGTGGACTTAGCCTGTTTGGTTCATGTACCAGATCCATAAGCTCAATAACATAGACTTGGGTTATATTTGGCTTTTGGAATAAATTAAGTTTTTTTTTTGGCTTAGTTGAACTTTAGCCAAAGTAAATAGTATTTAATTGTACCAAAATAATTAACTTGATCCAACAGTCATAAAAAAAATATGTGACATCATCAGAATTGATTAATTTATGTATTTAATTTTAATTTAAAACACATGCCAATGTTTTAATTAGTCCCAAATTCAATTATATGTATTTTCATTATTAATTTAGTAAATGACGTGACAATTTATGATTGATCCAAAATTTCTTATTCAACAATGTTATTTCATCCATACATTCATACATACATAAATACATACAACATACAACATGCATACATATGTATATGCATATACATATGATGTAATGTGATTCAATGGATCGGGAGGGGTGACATCCTCTTTTAAGAGTCTCTTAAAATAGATAATTTTGAAGTCACTATCAATCATATTAAAGATGTGATTGGTCGCGTAATTAAAAAGTATTAGTCTACAAAAATTCAATTTTTAGTTAAAGAATAATTTGTGTATAGAGAATGTGTTAGCATCCTAAAAATCCATAGTTACTAAAATTTATCTTTTATTATTTATTTTTTTAAAATAATTAATAAAATTCACAAAATGTTCTTTTGCTTTCTTTTTAAATGATTTTGGTTTACTAGTTCATTTTTTAAAAGTAAAACATGAACTAATAATTATCCATGACATTGGAGCCATTAAGAAAAATGAAAATTTATTTCGAATTTTCAAAATAAATTTCTACAAAAATATTATAACATCAAAGTAGATTAAACTATGATTTTTAATCTTCATCGTCGGTGTAGAAATTTTTTGTATTTGAGAAATTAATAAATTTCAAAAAGAGAATCCTATTAAGTACCGGCTCCATATATTTGGCCTTTCTGGGCTTGATTTTATAATAAAACTCAAATAGTACCTTTTTTTTAACAATCTAATTTAAAAAAAAAAAACAATTTCAGTAGAAATATTTTCATGTATTTATGAATTAGAATAATTCACTAAAGAAACACTACTTATTTTAAAATTTAATTTTGGTTAGACATTTCATGTATCTATGAGGTTTTATTATAAAGAGAACCCTATTCCAGTTTAAAACTAAATATAAATTTGCAAAGAAAGTAGTGAATCATTAAAAAAATAATAATTAAAAGGAATATTTCGACCGATTTAACAATTTATTCACGTAGTTAATTGATGATATGTGGACCTATATCCAATCATATCTAAAATAAAATTCAAGCTAATAGTATTGATGTATGAACAAAGTAATGCAAATATGCACTCATTGTAAACATAAACAAATCTTCAAGAAAAATATAGAACTAATCTCTCACACTCGATATATCAATTCATTCGAAATTTAATATGAAATGAGATTTTTAAAAAATATTAAAAGATTAGAATTCAAACCTGAGATGTAGAGTGTACCAAATTGTGTCCATTACCAATGTCCAATTAGGTGAAAAGCGTATAAGAGAAGATCATAGTTTAAAGTCAAATTGTAGACGAACGATATTTCTTTTCTCTCTTAAAATTGGAAGAGAATAGGGAAGGAAAGAACATGGTTTTTTAATAGACTTCCCATCGATACAGAAAGAAAGAGAGAGAAACAATCTTTGAGATTTCGTAAAAAACAATTTTCCCACCTTCTTTTCATCGTACAGTAGGATGAAATTAAGGAGGGATGGTTGGGATGAATAGCTTCCGTCTTTGAGTAAAATTGGAGAGAAAAGGTGAAGAAGAGATTTTAATTTGACACAATTTTGATATAATTTTATTCTCTCCTCCCCTATTTGAGTTTCATGGTGACTCCCTTTATAGGAAAAAGTAATGGTTACTTACGTAGGGGGAAGAGTAGTTAGTGAGAGATTTGGTTATGGAGGCAAGGAAGGAGGAGAAGGATCAGCCAAGAACAACAAAAACCAATGAGTGCCTTTGCACCTTCTAAACTTTAAACCAAACTTAAGGAAGGGCGTCCGTGTCACAAGTTCCTAAATGTAAGACTTGTACTTAAAAAGCAATTTTAACTGAGTGTTTAAAGAAAGAGCATTTTAAGAAGTCTACACGATAAGATATTAATAATTAACGAAGTCTACAAAAGAGGTTAATCGACAAGACTTTTGAAAACTAGGGGCCGTTTGGAGGAAGAGTTGGGTTATGAAAGGGTTGGATTATGGAAGCGTTAGAACTATGATAAAATTAGTGTTATGATAAAACTAGTTTTATGATAAGAGGTGTTTGGAAGAAGAGTTATGTGAGTAGGGTTATAATAGTGTTATGATAATATGTCTTTGGGGGAAGGGTTATGTGGGTAGTGTTGTGATAATGTTATAATAAGATGTGTTTGGGAGAAGTGTTATGTGGATAGGATTATGATAAGATTTGTTTGGGGGAAGGGTTATGTCGGTAGTGTTGTGAATGATTTTTTTTATATATATATATCAAATTCATATTTAAAATCCAAATACACAAAGTGCATAATTTTTCTTTACCAAATCGTCTGACGTTGCCAGAAGCAATTGACTTAATTTGTCTAATGGTAACATCTATACTCAACATTTTTCGGTTAGTTGTTATGTTTGATTACATTCACAATTTTAATTATTTATTGTGACGCACCACGTAAAGCGAAGAAAGGGTTGCACATACAAATTAGCAATGAAATCAATTACTTCAAATATAACTGCATTAATACGAACAGTAATAACTAAAACTGAAAACATGAAGTGCAAGATCATTACAAACATAATTCAAGTACAGTGAACAGGTAAAAGCATAAAGAAACAATAACAATAGGCGGTGGAAGTACACAAACAATTAGGGAGCATCTCGTAGGATCACCGTGCAGTAGTCAAGCTTTTCTTCGTTTGGTTGTTCGAGGAAACCCTTCATGTTAGCTAAATTGTTCATAAGTATCTGACTACAGCGTGCCCCGTCGAACCTACTTAGCTTAGGTATGGCATGCAATGCTCGAATGACGTCCTTACGGATACTGGTTTCATCCTCCAGTGCCAACTGCGGCCACTCAGTAATGAGCATTAGCTGTTCAGTTTGGCAGGCCATGACATCCTTAATGACATCAATAATTTCAAATTCTGCCCTCCCCGCTTTCTCTTTTAGTCGCTCGAACATGTTCTACAGTCGCTTGCTTGATTAGGTCATGCGATGTCATTTGAAGACATGTTAAATCCATGGCTGGACATAGAAGGAATTTTTATATCGTTCAGGTCTACATGTGTAAATTCCTCAAACCCATTAAGAACATTCGATTCAACGTCAGTAAAGGTCTCCGCACGCGCTCTTGTTGCCCTATCTTTCTCAAAGACATATGACAATTCATCGTAATATGGGAATGCCTTGTTTAGAAGTCCCTTAGCTCCAGGATGAGTCTATATAAGGAAAAAATAATCAAAGATGAGACTTGTTTCAGAAATTAAGAACATTGTACAGTTATATTTTTTCATACTCTGACCCAACTATCAAACAATTTTGCGATTGTCTGGTATGAATGCTTCAACGTCTTTATGCGACAATCAATTATAGTATTGGCATGGACATTGCAGTCTGACAACTTCCCCGCCATCATCTGAAGAAGTTGTGCCAAATACCCCGATTTGAACGTGTCATTGTTTGACTTCCATCCACTAACAAACACAAACTCCATCAAATACTCTACAAGGGTTGCCTCCTCCTCGCCTTTGTCCATACATGCTTTGGTGTACGTGACGAACTTGCCATACTGACAATTGAAATGACGAAACACAAATCAGTAACTTAAATACGTAAGAAGGAAAAATCAAAGACATATAATGGCAATTTGCATCGTGATTCATTTAAAGGGTTAAGTATCCATTAATTTTGTTCTCATGCATGCATACATTCAAATTATAGGAAGACAAACCCTATACGAACTTAAAACAAAATCAACAATACTAAATTGGCACATAGAATTTATTGATTACGTAACTGCCATTGATTGAACATCTTTACTACCAGATCATCCCTCCATTAAGTCCATTCGTTTGAGTTGTCAGTGAAGTGAATGTCGTCACCTCCAGTTATCACATAGATCCAGTCTCTCTTGTCCAGGTCATAAAAAAACTAGTGTTCGTCATCTCTTGGTTTGTGTAGTAGGCAACATACCAGAATGGTTCGACATTGAACTTGCACGGGGTAGTACGACTTGCTGCGAAGTACTACCCATCGATCCTTCAATAGATTGAATGCTCGTTCAATAACATTTCGTACTGAGGAATATTTCATGTTGAAGTACTCTTTCGCAGTTGTTGGTGCATTTCCAGCTTCTCGTTACTCTTGTAAATGGTATCTTTGTCCTCTATAGGGAGTTTTATCCCTCCACGTTGGGGTACCCTGCATCGCATAGATAGTAATAATCTGCTACGAATGCGTCATATGTAACTGATGTGATTTACGCAATAGTTAACAGTTGTTGGAGGTGTACAAGTTTCAGTCACCCTTAGGAACCTACAGGTCGTTTGGTCGTAAAAGAACTTCTCGAAGAATGCATGAATCAGCTATGGACCCTCCCCAACCAGCCAAGATGAACATGAAGTCACCTTTCGTGACACATACATCGAGGACATTTGTGGCAACTTCCCACTTACGTGTTCTATGCCTAGGTTAATCAGTTTGCAACACGTTAACCTTTATGTATGTCCCATCTAGTGCCCCAAGGTAGTTATGCATATTTAAACAGAGCACAGTCAAGTAGTTGAACTTCGTGGTTCATAACTTACGGATTGAAAGAATATGCAGACCTCAAAACACCTCTATGATGCATCGGTGCATGTGTTACTTACTGGCGGTGGTTTCTTCAATAACTCGTCGTGCAGTCGTAACACAACCACCAACATGAGGTTGAAGTGACGGGAAACAGTCTCCTCCAATTGCACAAAATCTCGCTGAATAACTCTATTTTTCACATCATGGGCTAGTATATACAGAAACATTGTGACCATCTCATTCACATTGATGATTTTGGTCGATGTCAGACCAATAGTTATCATCAGTAAGTGACATAGAATGACAAAAGTTTGCTTGTCCATTCTAGTACTTTGACGACAAACGAGGTCGGAGGCATGTATTATACGAAAATACACAAGTTGTCTAATTTGATGTCTAGTGTCATACGTGTATGTGTCACCCACTTATTGTCATCATTAATGCGTCCAAAACCAATAGTAACTGATTTTGGGTGGCCATGAAAACAGTTAGTATCATATGAATGTTTTCTGACGCCATTTCAGGTTAACCACTACGAATTTGATGATGTACGAACCTAATTAGATTTATTTTACATCTACAATGCATGTGTTAGAACATAATAAAAGATGTTGTACAAATAAAAAAAATAACGCAACTTTATAGCTCCGCTAGACCCTATTCGGTGTTGATATAAAGGCGTATACATGTCGAACGTGTAGAAATTATTTTTGGTAAGTTTAATGAATTTACTAAAGATATGGGTTATAACAATCTTGTTTTTTTTAAACATAAAACATCGGTCCTTGCTCGATTATGCAACATAATTCGATCAAGTACTTTTGTTTTTCGTCCAATTTTTTTTAAAGACAAAGTATGACCATAGATCTTGCTAAAAAGTTTGCGTGAATAACATGTTTTAAACACAATTGTACATCTAGCCTTTTAGCCTTGAACTTTGACAGGATGTTAAAATTTCTTATTTAGAGACTACAATAAGGGAAATAAAAAAGAAGATAAATCCAAGGAAGTACTAAGAATTCGGTGGAGAATTACTGCTTTTATGTGTCAGATGAGGTACTACAATGTTAATGCGATAATACAATTTATACCTTATTTGAGTTAATACAAATCAATAAGCAGGGGGTGCGGCGAGCCGTTCCACGAAAAGTAGTGACGACAAGGAGTGAGATTGAAGCTGTGCAATCGACGTGAGCAAAGAAAATCTTGGTGTTTGAGGTGCAACAAGTCGTTCACGGAAAGGCGTTTGGCGAAGGACTATTGTCTGATGATGGATGTTCGGATCAATTTGGGCATTTGACGGAGTTAGCCGACTATGGGTGTTCGGAAGATCAATCTATAGACGTTCGACGTGAGAAGAAGTTGGAGCATTTGGCATCGTTTATGGGTGTTTGGAAAAAGAAAATAAGCGTGAGAAGAAGATTGGGTGAGGGGGTCGAAGTTGGGATGAGAAGATCGGAGAGCGACGTTTTTTGGCGTATGGCTGGAAAAGGTCGTGGGGGGGAGGGGGAAGGGGGGAATTGCGTGAGATAAAAGAAAAGGGAGGGAGATATTTGGCAAAATTAGGTTTTTTCTTTTTGTTTTTTTTAAAACACTTATGCCTACGTTATAAGTCCTGTATCGCTGTTATAAGTCTAGCGTTGCCATATGTGTAAGTTTTGTGTCGTCATAAATATGTATAAAAATGTAGGATTTTTTGTCACATAAATTACATCGGTACATATTTAAAATACCTGCAAACACACAATACATAACCATAAACTAAAATAAACGTCGGCAGAAATCCAACTTAAAAATTTTCCTTTTCACCACACAAATTTTTATCCACATATATATTTTTATCGGCAAAAACGATGATGTGCCCACGCAATACACAAATTTTTGCCCATGGATATATTTTCATTGACAAAAATGCAGTCCACGTAATGAATTTACGTTGCCTACATCATATCTTTGACCATGTCTTTTTGTTGCCAAAAAAAATTGTCTGCAGAGCCCAAAATTCTTATAGTGATAATAGGGTGGGAAAATAAACCACATTTTCTTGTTTTAAATCATTTGTGTAGTACTTCGAAAGGGTATGTAATCTATGGGATAATTTTTTTAATAAATAAAATGGTGTACTTCTTTCAAAGGTTGATAATATGTGTTAAAGCAATTGTGAATTTCTTTAAAATGGCCGATCATGTATTTTAAAAGGGTGACTAATGGTTGTGAACCCTAAATCCTATTTTATTCTAAGAGGATGGTGTAATTTTTTTCAATTCCATATCACTTGAGAATGTTAAGTAGTACAAGTTTTTAAAAATGCGTGTGCGAATGTTCGTTAAGTATAGCAATTATAGATATGCATTGTACTTTAAAATAATTTTTTGCGGAGTTCAACAAAAGAATGCGAAAAGGATAGGAATGACAGATACAATGCATAATATAAACTGCATAATATAAACTAACACTATGTTATATATTGCGCAAAAGAGAAAGTATTGGAACTCCAAAACGCAGTTGTTTTTACAAATAAATAAGGAAAAATTATTGTTCTAAATAAAATGTTTAATGGGCCCTAAAAAATGTTACATAAAGAAATATAAAAGAGTACTACAAAATGGTAAAACCGTAGTACCTCTTTCAACGAAAGTCTGGAGCCTAGTGTCCTGAAAAGAAAAATACAGAGTGAGTATATAGGCCAAGGCAAAAATAATGAAAAAGAATGTACCAAAACAATCTAATCATTATGGATAGTGTACTTTGGAGGATAAACCGATGTTGAAATATAAAACAACCCTCGTTAATATTAAAAGAATGACAATATTTGTTTGAAAAATTATTATGCCTTAGAGGATATAAAACCGTTCACTAAGATGAACTGGTTTTAGTTGTGGAAACATCAATAAAAAATATGCTGAAGACAAATGAAGAGATGAAAGGATTTGTATATGAAAATTAGGGAAAGATGAAATGATTTGGGAAAATCCTGAAGGGGGATTGAGGAGAATGTGAAGACGATTTTAGAAAAGATGAACACTGGTTGTGAGGGAGAAGGGGTTGGGTTGTTGTGAATGGTTGAAGAAGGAGGAATGGGGGATTAAGGGGTAAAATGGGAATTATGGAAATCCTAAAACTAGGATTTTCATAACTTGGGCCACAAACGTAGGTTAGGGTTACCTAAACCCAACCCTACAATTATTATTTGGGGCCCAAACAGTCCCTAAGTGTTACTATGCGAAGAAGGGTTTTTGCGAGATGGTGTTTGGCGAGAAGAAGTAAGGAAACTTCTAAAAATTTCCTAAGTATGATTAATGGGCCATATGCAAAGATTAAGTTAAACATGATTAAGGTTAAATCTTAAGTTAACACATGCACCACTAGGAGTAGGAGGTGAAGAGCTAACAAGAGTTTAAGGGTGAATAAGCTAATTTGGAAGTAGTATAAATAGAGAGCTCCAGCCAAATTATTCATTATTGTTAATCTAAAAATTCTTGAGAAGAAAGTTTAAGAGCTAAAGTGTTGTCTTTTTGTCTAAAAATTCTTGAAAAGATATCTACGTGAGAAAAAGTGGAAGAGCGGTATTTTGGGTTTAAGTAACAAAGTGGAGTGAGAGTTTTCTACAAAGAATTTATATGATTTTAAGTTTCTTTTATAAAGTCTTCACTGATTTGAAATATTGATTTCAACTCAAGTGTTTCTATAAGAGATTTATGTGAAAAGCTTATATGTTTTAAAATATGTTTTATGTGTTTCAAAGCATGACTTGTTATGAAATGACACTCAAACCATTAGTTACTTCCTTTAAATGAGCTAACTATTATGTGCATATAATGAGTCAACACAATCATGGGGTGAAAGAGGCTACATAGTGATGAGAAGTTGGCTAATACATTGAAAAGAGTGTATTAAGCTTAACAGTCTGAGCAACAAGGACGAATCTGTATATTCTCAGGATGAGGTTATTACAGTAGTCTAAATGCGATGTCATGAGACCTATCATAGAGAATGATTGAGATCTTTGGCGAAATGAATATTTGGTAACTAATTTGTGTTCATAATAGATAAAACATTTATGCAAAATGATATGTTATTGTGAAGGATATGTTTATGTTTAAAATAATTTGTTAAGGTTGGCAAAATAATGTTTATGAAAGGTATTTCTTGAAAAGGATTTAAAAAACCTCACTAAGTCTTTCAGACTTACGTTTAATTTTATTTTTCTAGGTGTTAAGGCCAAGTAAGGAAGAATGAAAGGTTTGTTGGACGAGAAGAGCTGCTAGGCGTTTAGATCTCAAGTTTATGTTTTTGTTATTTAATGTTGGTTACATGTTGTAAAGTGTGTTGTAAAATGCTTAGCCTTTGTTTAATAAAGATCGTTTTGATTACTTTCTCTGTTAAGTTGCTTTTATCGACTAAGGTATGATTTTAGTTTCAATAAAGAAAAGAAGTCAGACGATTAAACGAAGCTTAAAAACCTTAAGACTGAGTGTCTTTCACATTAATGTGTCAAGGATACTGAAAGTCATGTCGCATCCCATGTACCAAGCAAGGACATACTTAGGCCGGGGTGTGACAACTTGGTACCAGAGCATGGTTAATCGTCACTTACTTCTAACTCAACTCCATCACAATTAGAAGATGATTATGGTATATGCGCTTCTTTATCATTTATGAAGCTATCGTTGTTAAGAATAATTTTTTTTTCCAAAATGGTTGGCTCAATATCGCCTTTGCATAAAGTATCATCTTCAACCGCATCAACGTTGTCATGACATGATCGTGATATGGAGCGGTCGACGTCCTTATTTACTTAATTTTAGTAAATAAATAGGTTTGGAGTGACCACCAATCATATTAAGGTGTGATTGGTCACAATAAAAAGCATTGGTCTACGTAAATTTAGACTTAGGTTTGAGAGTCAGTTGAGTGTAGGAAAGATGTTAGCACCCTACAACACCCATAAAATGGTTACCCAATTTTATCTTTTGATTCAAGTTTTTAAAAATATCCCATGGTTCTCAATTCACATCGAAGAAAAAAGCTAAGCATGAATTGATAATTATAGGTGGCATGAGAGCTATTAGAAAAATGAAGTTTATTTTCTATGTTTCAAAAGATTATTTTTTTATTTACTTCAAGAATATTAAAATATCAAACTTTGATATTTTGATCTCCATCATAGGTGTAATGAAAATTTCATGTATCTAAAGAATTAATAATTTTCAAAGAAAATACTACTGAGTTCCATTTAAAATACAGAATTGTTTATAATTTTTAAAGACGATTATTAATTAAATTCCAAAATGAGAAATTTCTTGTATTTATAGAATTTAACCATAAAATTCAGAAATAAGCATTACTTATTTTCTGTCTCAAAATTTTATATTCATATAAAATTTTCAAATAAACAAACGAATTTTTCATACATTTTTGCAATTATGGAAATTGAAACATAAGTAATAATAATAATAGTAAAACATTGTGAAATATGTGAAATAATACAGATTGTAAGATATAATAATATATGTTGTGAAATAAACACATAGTGTGAAATAAATATAGAGTCGGATAAATACACTGTGGTGACCAATTAAGTCTAATCAATTAATATGCCAACTTTATTTCCATCCAAACAAGACTATTCAATTAATATAAAGCAGGCTAATTAATATCAAATCATGTCATTCAACAAAATTGATGAACAATAAAGAACAAATTTAATAAAAGGCAAATTAAACACTAATCTAGTTTAAAACCAACACTAAATCTAATGAATTAGGAGCGATAACAATTAAACTCTAAATGGATCAAAATCAAGCTTCAATTGGGAAAGAAAAGAAAAGCAACGACAAATTAAACTTAATTCAACACAATGAACCATGAAACCCTAAATCTAATGAATTTGAAGCTAAATTGGCCTAAATCTAATAAATTTGAAGCAGAATAAACCAGTCTGGCCTAAATCTAATAAATTTGAAACCATAATAAACTCAAACAAAATTAATGTGACAATTACGCAATAATGACCGAGTCATCAAAATCGACATCCAATTGGAAAAAGAAAGGGAAAATACCTTTGAAGACTTTGATTTGGAGAAAAAATGTCTTTCTGCCTTCTCAACCCTCCCAAATGCTAATGAATCGAAAAGATTTTTTTTTACAGCAAAAGAAAATCTAGCGTAACATTTTCTTAAAAGAAATCTCAACCTACCTCTCTAAGAAAGAAAAAAAAATCTTTCCCTTTATTTTTTTATGGAGCAGTGAGTTGGTAGGTTTTTTAGAGAAGGGAGAAGGTAGAAAAAAGTGGGGAAGCGTTCTGAGAGTGGAGAAGGTGGGGAGAGTGATGATGAGGAAAGAGAAAAAAATTGTGGGAGAGTTGTGGGGAAATGATTGAGGGAAAATAAGAAGGGCAAAAATTGAAATTAAGTTTTTTTTTTATAATTATTTTGTTTTGTTTCTTTAAAAAAACTATCAAATGAGAAGGATATCAATCTTAGCTTTAGGGTTAGATTTGATAGATAAAGGACCTGATAGACAAACTTCGACCTAAACTTCAGATCTGAGCTTGATGTAACAAAATTTGAAAAAACATCAATAACCTTAGCTCTAGGGCTAGGTTTGATAGATAAAGGACCCAGGCTTCAGCCTCAACTTCAGATATGGGCTCGATTTAACCAAATTTGAATAGACATTAATAATCTTAACTCTAAGGCTAGGTCTGATAAATAAAGGACCTAATAGATAGACTTCAACCTCAACTTCAGATCTAACTTGATATAACCAAAGTTGGAAAGACATCAACTTGAGCTCCAAGTCTAGGTTTGATAAAAGATGATCTGATAGACAGGCTTTAGCCATAGCTTCAGATTTTGGCTCGATTTAACCAAATTTGAAAATACATCAACCTTAGCTCTAGGGCTAGGTTTGATAAAAAAGTGAACTCATCCTACTTTTGGACTAGGTTAATTTGAAAATAAAATATTGTGCTTTTCAAAGAAATAATAGTTCATGACTCCATTTTATCAGTTTTATTAACAATTGATCAATATGGTTATAGGATAGAATAAGGAACATGTATCTGAGAGCTTTTTAAGCTGCCAAATTCGCCACTCTTTGTATAAAACAAACGAATCAAAACTATGAAAGACTATACATTATATTGTAAAGGCCCAATATTGTTTTAGTCTTCGGCTTCACAAAACGTGAATCCTTTTAGGATGTAGAATTATAATTGCGGTTACTCACAATTGTAGCAGTATTTGTCTGGACTTGTAGACACCTATATTTCCTTAAGTCTTAATAAAAGAAAATCATAGCTTTTACTTGGTTTGCAAATACAATAAGTTGTACTGAATCCTTGTTAATAGATATTTACTATAATTGAATGACATTTTATAAAGGATAAAAGAAAGGAATGAAAAGATAACAACGATGCCTGGAATAGGAGTACAAAGAGAGGAGGTAAAGGAAAGTTTACACATATGGAAATAACATTCTAAGAACTAAACGTAAGTTTCCTATAAATACCCTTGACCTCTTTCAGCACTACGAAACCTTCTAAGAAAAGGCCTCATGCACAATATCTTCAAACATAATCTGAATTCATAGGATTTTTTAACTCAACGCCATCCATATTGGTTAAAAGCAAAGCTCCTCCTAAAAAAGCTTTTTTCCATTACGAACAAACCTTCATAATTAGGAGTCCATTTTTCTCGATGATCGTTTTGAAATGGAAGTAACATTTTTAACACCAAATCTCCTCAAAAGCTTTGGGGGTGCACTTTCTTATTGTATGCTCCCAATAGTCTTCTTTGGTAAAGTTGTCCATGACTTAATGCTGCCAGTCATTTTTATTCAATAAATTTAATTGCTTATAACGACCTCGTATCCATTCAACTTAGCTTCCATGAGAACTATCAATGAAGGTATCTCAAATTCTAAAGGAAGGACAATTTCCATACCATAAACAAAAAAAAATGGTATTTCCACTGTTGAAGTACGAACCGACATGCAATATCCATGCAGCGGAAACGACAGAGTTTCATGCCAATCTTTGTATGTTGTTGTCATTTTCTCAATGATTCTTTTAATATTTTTGTTAGCTGCCTTAACTGTCCCATTCATCTTTGGATGGTATGGAGTCAAATTTCTATGATTGATCTTCACAAAGTTTGTCCATCATTTTGTTATTAAGGTTCTTGGCATTATTTGTAATAATACCCTATGGGAGACCATAACGATAGATAAACTCTTTCTTGATAAACTCAAGCATTGATCCTCTTGTAATGTTGCAATAAGATGTTGCCTCTATCCATTTAGTGAAATAATCAATGATCACAAGAACAAAACCATGACCATTTGAGGCTTTAGGATCATGGGTCCAATAACTTCCAATCCTTACAAAGAAAATGGCTAGGATGCTGACAAGACATGCAATAGAGATGCTGCTGCGTGGATCTTATCCATATAAATTTGACACTTTTTACATTCTCTTGCATATTTTATGCAGTCTGATTTCATCGTTGTCCAATAATAACAAGATCTAAGTATTTGTCTAGCTATTATATGTCCATTAACATGTGTTCCCCATGTTTCTTCATGAATTTCTGTCATAATTTTTTTTGCTTCTTTTACATCAACATACCGAAGGAGTAGCATATCATGGTTTATTTTATGAAGAACTTCACCACTTAAGAAAAAGTTCATGGCCAACCTTCTTATTGTGCGTTTGTCATTCTATCATTAGTGTGCTAGAGTTATTGTCCAAATTTGAGCTGCCCTCTTCTAGTTTTGTTAATTTATGCACATCAAAGGAAAACTATGGCTTGGACTAAGTTTTGTTTTTTTTTCTCCTGCTTAATTATTTTATAAAAAAATATTACTTGTAAAGGCCATAAAGTAAGCTGCTATCATAATTAATCATATGAGAATTATCACACTTGGGTTTTTGTTTCTGACTTTTTTTTATTGGTCAACAGAGTAAAGCACAACCTAAATGAAATATCACATGACTCTACAATGGGTATGGTCACCAAGGTTCCAAGTATGAGAGTTCTTTTAATTGAGGTAACTCTCTCCCTTGTTTCTTCATTGATTGATAAAAATACACTAAAGTTGTTAAGAATACAGTCTCCCAATAGAGAAAGAAAGAGGAAACTAACAATGTAAGTTCAATAAATGGCCTGTAGTAACTTTCAATTAACTTACGATAATGATTTAATTGGTCTCATTTGGAGAGGAGATAGCATGTGAAATCTTAAACTTCATTTGTTGTCATGTCATAACTTTTTTTGAAGGGCAAAATATAAAATAAAAGTTTCAAATTATAAATTATTATCACTTTTTTAATCATAGATCTAGACCAAAGTCAACGAGAAAGTAAAGTAAATCAGTTTTATTTCTTTACTATAGTAGCACGGTGTGACACATTCTCTTTTAGGAAGATCTATGAAAATTAAGTTTTGGAAAGTTATGTTCTTGATTTTTTCCAAGTCCATAATATAGAAGGGGAAAGAAAATCCCTATTGAGTAAATCTCATCTTATTTTTTTTCAGGTTTATGTGGATACTTTTGTTGTGGTTTTCTGGAATATAAGCATACTTTTGAGTGCGTTGTTTCTATTTTTCTAAGCAATGATTACTCTTTCTTTTTTAGCTTTTGAGACTTTTAAATTGGAGATGCATTTGTATGTGAAAAGATTGGACTTGTTCATAGTATGGTATTCTTATTTGGCATTCTTTTATCTCTTATATCAAATTTTGTTATAGATTGGTCAGTAACTTTATATGTGTTTTTTTTTCTTAGTATGTGATGATATTTTCAGCGAAGTCATTGTGGATCCCAAAGATGAACAACTTGTGTGCACAATATCTAGACACTTCTTTGATACTATACTTTTGCTAGATGCTACGAAACCAAATACTACGAGTACACTACAATCCTCTTTAATTTGACCAACATTTCTTGTATTTTGACTTGTTAAATATTTCATTTTTGGTTGTCCTTGTCTTTCTTGAATACTTCCTAATATTGTCATTGTTAAATACTTGAGAGATGATTGTTCTAATGGTTAACCTAAATTTATTGTAGTGAAGTGAAGGATTCCTCACAATATGAAGGTTAGTACAACATTTACATTTTTAATGTGCAAACCCTTTCATAGTATCGCTTTGTATGTGTATGTGTTGAGATGATCGGACTACAAACTTATAAAGATGAATTGTTTTTCTTATTTACTAAAACTTTGTAAATTCTATTATAGGTTGTTGCTTCAAAAATTATTTGGTTAAACTTACTATATGAAGCTTCATGAAGTGTCAAACTCACGAAAAGATGTAACTATTGAAGGCCAGGATATAATTTAATGTTTTAGAGTCTTATAGTTAGTAATTTTATTTATATTTGTAAATTGAGAGTAGTTTTTGAAGAGATATGAATAGGTATACTACTCGTATAATATTATCGTAAATTATGTACACATATGACTTATTATTGAAAAATGAAATTATTGTTGATTTGAGAGTTTATTTGTCGATGAATCGTCATATGTTGTTGGCAAAAACCCTAACTGTCAACTATTCTTATGCTGACGACTTTGCTATGTGTTAGCATATATATTTTTTCTTGTTATGAAAATAAGGAAGCAAGAAGAATAATAACTAAAAAGAAAAAAAGAAAAGTTGATATCCAGATATGTGACGGTGTAGGCACTAAGGCATAAGGTGTATGGATCCATGTTCTTGACCCTACAAGCAGTGAGTGTATGTGAACACGAGATAATCAAACTCCTCACACATGCAAGTTCTTTTTTGTAAATTGATGCCAGGGTTTAGATGACCGTCTACAATCCGTCGAACTCATGGTGGTCAATTGGTTGCATTACAGCTTCTGGACTTCAAATTAGCTAGCTTAATTAGGGACTCCCCATGGTCAGAAAATAATGAATCTCATTTTGATGGTATTTCCCCATGCTAGGAGAATCATTCTTAGTGCATACCTTAATTGTGGTCCAAAAAAGTGGTGACGAGTAATGTTTGTGTGTCCTTTAAAACTGCATTGATACACTTTGCATATTAGTAGTCATCTAGTCATACCTCATACAACCTTTGTATACACCAGCCCACCTTAACAACCCTACTTTTGTAAGATATCTTTGAACCCTTTTATCGGAGCCAACTTGTTCCAATAATACTAAAATATAGACTCATGACATGCTTTGGTGGCAACATAAAATTTGCACACATGTTATCATTATTGTACTTCGTCTTGAGGTTGAAGCTCAAATGATGGATGCATATTGTGTGGAAATTACCCATAAATATTGTAACAATGGATTCCACGATACTCTTGTGGCGATCAGATACAAACACTAGCTCATTGACCTTACGATAGTTGTTCTTAATCTTGTCATGAACCACATCCATGATTCATCATTCTCTTTATGACCCAACCCAAAAGCTACGGGCATACTTGCTTATTAGCGTTGATGGACATCGCTACGAGCATGATGCCCTCATAACCTTGCAATGTATAGCATACCACGATGGCTAGCCCGATGGAGTTTAGAAAACCTCTAATCGATGCCCTAAGTGCCATATACACATACTTTAAATGACTATTGAGTTCGGTCTCCAATTTATATTGATTGACAAGGTTAGAAATCTTCAATGCTTCCCCATACCGAGCTAACAAAACGTAAGATTCTCAAGGGGACCTTCTTACCATGGACAACACAACTTCTCGAGCCCTCCACGCCCTCTTATAGATAATGTCTATGCGAAATTCCTTTAAAAATTCTTCATAATGGCAAACACAGAAAGCTTCTTATTTAAAAACAAATAGTTGACCTGTACATTTTTTTATGTATGACTTGACTGAGATGTAAATAGTGCGATCCAACAATTTTTCAACACACTTTCGGTTTTTAACACTCATTGATGGAGGTTCGTTGTCATTGTCCATTAGACCTTCTGACTGATCACCATGATCCATCGATTTACAAGACTCACCTTACTCTCTTCCTTCTTTACTTTATTGTACCCTAAAAGTGGATTCAACCTCTTTTGCCATCGGTATATGATCAATGAATATCCATTCAATATTGGTTCTAGAACGAGTACTGACATCTACATCAAACACATCTAATGCATTAACAACATTATCCAATGGGATCTCCATTTTCCAATTCATTGTCATTGTCATCAAAATTATGGTCGAAGACTCTACATCGACCATGCCTAATTTATCTGTATTGTCTCCCAACTCTAAAGGACACACACTTGTAATCAATGGACTCAAATCTTGGACCTCATTCAAGATAGATGTGTACTATTAGACTATCTCAAGGTTGGGATCAGGGGAGTCCAATTTCTTGGTATTTTGGGCCATTGGAATATTAACTTTGGTCGAAGTATTCCTACATTGAAGAGATGGTTTTAATACCTTAGAAACCAAAACAACAACTTGAGACATATATCATCCCTATTAATTTTTTTTGAGATCTTCTTAATTACTAATAAAAAAAAGCACCTATAAGAGGTTTCATATTATATAAACATCTCGTAATCAAGTCATGCTCAGTAGAATTTACACTAGAAGAAAGCTGAGCACTAGTGTCGGTTGAAAAAAATGAACAAGGATGTTTAATGTCAATTTTTAAATTGCAGATCTTTAATGTCGGTTTGAAACCAACATCAAAGAGAAAAGATTAATGCGATTTTAAACCGACATTAAAACTATATTTATTTTTTTATTTTTATAAAATTAATTTTATTATTAAAAATATATATGCTTTAGTTTAGGGTTGGTTGCTTTTCTCTTTTAACCCATTAGCTGCAGTAGGCCTCCATCTCCTTTCCTCCACCTCTCTTCTTCTTTTCTTTCCTTTCTTCTCACCTTCTTCTCCCTGAAACTCTCTTTCACACCATCTTTCCCATCCTCCTCTAAACCCTTAAATTGTCGTTGTCGTGCTCCACTATTTGTTGTCATCGCGCTCTCCATCGTCTGCCAATCAGTCACACCAAATCTTTTATGCCTGACTTCTCTATCTTTCCTTTCAACTCGTCGTCACCACCACCGTGCAGCAAATTTGGTTGCATCTCCATTGTTCGTCACTCACGATGACATCATCTTCCCTTTTTCGTTCTCTGTCGTCTTTCGATCTCAACACAAATGGTTGATATCAAAACCCTAGGTATTCTCCAACACAGATCTCCTGGAGACGAACGGTTTCTTTGAGCACTCTACTCTCTCTTCACAAACTAAAAGAAAAATATGGAAAGCGAAGTGGCTCTATTCTTTTTTTTTTTTTTTTTTTAAAGCTTTCTGATACTTTTCACTTGTTTCCCCTTTTGTTTTTAGCTTGATTTTGTTTCTAGGTGTCTCTAATATTTGCTTGATTCTATGTTTTCCCCCATTGTATCACCTATTTTTTGGTTAATTTTTCTCTGGGTTCTTGTTGAGTTTTAATTCTAGAGTTTTTGTTAATGTAATCCCTTTTTGCCTTTGAAGGGGGGTTTTTTAATTAGGACTTTTATGAAAAATGTGTAATAACAATATGCTAATAAACTCACAAACTCTAGTATTTTGGTGTTTTTCTTCTTTGACTTAAAAACTATGTTACTTTTGGCTGAGGATAAGGGTTGTTACTTTCACCAACTGATATTTGCAAAAAACATCATTCCTTGTCTCTTTCAATTTATTATTTGCCAAAAAACGAGGGTCATATTTTTTGAGTTTGAATGATTTTCTAGTTTCCCAATAAAATGCATTTTGTTTAGAAATGGTCATTTAATGGAGGATGTGCATGTAACCTTACATCAAGATATTGGCAAAGTTAGTTAGGACTAGGAGAAGGAGGTGAATTGTGTACAAAATGTTGTAACATTGAGTTTGTAACAAACTACTTTGGTATAATATTTGCAAGATGCATTGTAGTGTTTTCTGTTGGCATCTTTGGTTCTCTGTCTATCCTTTGCATCCCAGGGGAGGAGTGATGACAATCATGCTTCAAGTCGTGATTTTAGGTAGAAGGTTCTGGTGTACATTAAGTAAGAAGTCTGTTTATTAAATAAAGAATGAAGATGAGGAATTGATAGTTTCAAACTTAAGCTTTAGCTAGTAGATGAATCGTAGCATGAGATACAATGTACATCTTGTCGACTATTGTAGATTGTGATTGATGCTCATAAGTGAGGATTAACTAGCAATTTCCTAATTTTTGCATTGCAATTTTTTTCATCTTTTTCAATGGTTAAATTTGTAGCCGAGGATATTTGACTTGTCAACTGTGGCACTTAGAAAATGATATCCTTTGTTGAGTCGTATCTGTCAATTCGGCAATATAATTTTGGATCCATGTTAAAACTATTACTACCTGGTGTATTACTCAAGTTACAACGACACTAGGTTGTTTCCATTATGTTTTTTCTGATACTATATATTCTCAGGTGCATTACTCTTTTTCTTTTAACAGGTCAAAATTTGGTGCACAAGACATTGGGGAATTGCTTACTAACTTCAATTGATTGCTTCAGGCTTCTCCGTCTTGGACCTTGGTTGTGCTTTCAGTGTCTGGCTTTAGGATTTATTTCTCCACCCCTCACCTCCATTCCCCTAACTTTTTATTTCACAAAAAATTTTTGTGTGGCAATTACGCAAGAGGCACATAAATTGTTCCCCATCTCACTTTGGAATTATGTTTGTATAACATGTTGTTTGCACTCAACCATGTACAATTCCATCTTCTTATGGCACTGGAAGATGATTTTTGTGTTTTTTTTTTTTTATTTTTCAAAGATGGGAATTTATGAATTTTGGAACTGGTTTGATGATCGAACCTGGTAGGTTTCTATAGTTGTTGGGTAGAAAATTCTCACAGCCAAGTCTTCATGCGTTGAATTTCCAGTTCTTTTACCCCCTAACAACAGTGAAGTATTTTTGTGCTTCTTGAGGTATCCTTTAGGACGAGTAATTAATGCCAATTAAAAAAAATATTTTTCTGTATGTACGTATAAAATTAATCCATAATCTGGAATGAGAGATCCCAAACTAGGAATTGGAAAACAAGAAGAAGACGATTTTTTCATTGTAGAAGAAAATATCCAACAGAAAAAGCTTGATGTTGAGGTGGAGGAGACAGATGAACATGCCAAAAAATGAGAGGTATGTTATTTCTATCATAAAATTAGTTGGAAAAAATGAATAGTTAGTCTTAAGGTTGATGTTGTCCTCGTTCGAAAACTCACATCAAATAGTAGTTGCATCATTTTAAGGCTCCTTTTTCTACTGAACTTAGAAATGTTACATTAGTTGCATACTAGGATCAATGAAAAACAGTTGCATCAGATTATAACTTGATGTGATAATAATGTTTAGCATTCAACCATCAACTTGCATTAAACATCTTACATTATCTTCTTTCTTGAAAAGAAAAGAACTAAACATCCATGTAGTACATATCTATGAGCTTAATTATGCTTCTAAATGAACTGTCAAGGGAAACATAGTACATACATTTTTATTTTTTTAAAAAAAGAAGTTAAAAGCAACAGTCACTTTAGTGCCTATTTTATATTGTGACGTTTCTTAGAACAAAAGATCAAAAGCAATATTGAACCATATAGAGAGTCTACACTTCAATTCTTTTAACTATCCAATATATTGGGTATCATGGATGCTAAATTTGTTTGAATTTTATTTAGAGGTTATTGATGTTTCCAAGTCTTCAGACTTATTCTTGATGGTTCTTGATGCCTCAAAAGTAAGTTTTAACAGCTATATTGCCTTGTTGTGTTATAATCAAATCTTTTGTATATGTCAAATCAAAATTAAGGTACTATGTTTAAATTTGTCTAGTTGCATTAGATAGCCTCAGACCTCAGTGTTATCTTCCCAGGATTTGTTTTCTTCACTCACGCACCCATTTTTCTAATCATGGTACTCTAGAGGTGATCAAGTGGTTAGTTTAAGGAGAGGGAATGTTAGAATTTGGAATTGTCTCACGTATGAGGGGTTCACTTGTCGTTCTTTTTGTCATTTGCTTTGATCCCTTTCTCCAACTCAGGGAGCCTTAGTACACAGTACATTGGTGTTATAATTTATTGGATGTGTGTGTTGCGTACTGCACAATTACTTTCGTACTTTTTCTTATTCATGGTAGTTCTAGTTCATTTCCCTATTCATGGTAGCTTAGTTTTATTTGCAGCAACCATTTCAAAGCCTAATATCAATTCTCATATTTTCTAGTCATATATATTTTTTCATGGTTATTGTTAAGAGATGCTCCCTCCTAATGTCATGACAAGTGCATGTGTCTCTTTACAAGCAATTTTTTCCTGATGTGCTAGACCCCCCTATTAGGCCAATATTTTGCTTTTAAACTTTTTACTTATACGGTGGTGATTGGGTATTTTAATGTAATTCATTAACTATTTGAAAATGATAAGCAACAAATGGTACGTCTTTTTTAATGATTATTTACAATTCTACTATTATATTCAGTACACAAGCACTTTTGCACATTAGTGACAAAATACATGCAACTTATATGTGTTCCTAATTTATCAGTTTTCAACTGATATTGTTTGTAGAATGGTTAAAGTCGTTTTGGGTTGAAAGCTAAGTGATCGTGTAGATAGACAGACGGTCGTTGAATGTTGAAGACTGTGAAGGCGTTTAAGATTTCTTATTTAAGTTATGTATTAAGATCTTGTTTCATGTAATGCACTATAGAATGTATTGATAAACACAAGATTAATATTTCATTTTGTATATACACATGTAAATGATAAATATTATAATTTCTAAAAGAATATATATATTTTTTATTGTTGGTATGAAAAACCATATTTACCTGAATGGACCCACAATGTCAGTTTTTAATTATTTGACGTAAAAAAAGGGCAATAATGCAATAATTTAATAAAAATAAATTTGTAAAAATAGACAAAAAAAAGCCTTTAATGTCGGTTTGAAATCGAAATCAAAGTTCAACCAACATTAAAGGCCTTTAATAACACTATCAAAGATGTCGGTTTAGAAACGATATTAAAGGCATTTAATGTCGCTTTAAAACCAATATTAAAGTCAAACTGGCATTAAAGACCTTTAATAACACTAGCATAGATGTTGGTTGCCAATCGACATTAAAGGTCATTGATGTCGGTTGTAAATTGACATTAAAGACCAAATTTCTTCTAGTGTTATCCCACTAATTCTATATATTTCTCTTAAAAAATCCTCAAATTTAAAATTGATGTCCACATTTAATCCTTTGATTTGACATCCGACGTATTCTTTCTCAGTCTCCTTCCATTCACCACCAAAAGCAATAAACACACGAGGCATCCTGCAAATATGTAGAGAGAATTAATCAAAACAATTGTAATCTCGAAGGGAAAGCATTACAAACTCGGTCGAGTTTTGAAACCCTTCACTAATCTCGGGTTAAATCAATTTAATATTCAGCTGAGATCTTTCAATTAGCATCGAGATTATGTAAGAAAATGCATTACAATAACAAAAAACACCTTCATCAATATGCAAATGACAAGAAAAACGTAATTTATGAACTAAAGTACGCTATATTCACCTAATTTTTTCCTTGAGGTTTTTTTGGAAAAGATAGAAATGTGAATGTGGAAATTAGAGGAAAGTACCGAACACTTTCACAAAGTTTTTTTAGAAACTTTATTGGATTTGTTGTGTGAAACTTTCAAACTTTGTTAGGAAGCCATTAACTACTATAGTAATAATATTTTTGGACTTGAGGGTATTTTTCGTGAATTTCATATGAAACCGAGGAAGAATTTCACTGAACGAGGTAGAATTGAGCATGGGTTCTAAAAATCTCAGGTTCGAGTTCGATCGAACTGGCACCGAGTTCTAAAATGTGGACCTTTCTACTTTAAATGAGGAGAATCTCGAGGAAATAAAGCATCAAGTTCTAAAAAATGAACCTTTTTGTTTTAATTCTTGGGGAATCTCGAGGAAACTAAGCACCGAGTTCTAAAAATTGGACCTTTTTGTTTTAAATCCTGATATATTTTGGGACAACATTGCACTGAGTTCTAAAAACTAAGCCTTTTTGTTTTACATTCTGTGGATCTCAAAGCAACATTGCACTGAGTTCTAAAAACTAAACCTTTCTGGTGTGAATCCTTGTGAATCTTAGAGCAATATTACATCGAGTTCTAAAATTATACAGTATCGTTTAGTTTCTTTACACGATCTTTTGTTTAAAATATGGTTTATGGAAATAGATGAAATCATTTAAATTAGTTCAAAACATGTATTTGAAGATTAATAATTACAATAATTAAGTACAAGACATTTATTACAAGAATTATGTTGATTTACTAGAAATATTTATTGACCTATAACTTGGCTACATATTGTTATCTAAAAAGTTTCATATTATTCTGATCTAAACAATTCTTTAGAGAATTACATACAAGACACTTAACGAATTTAGTATAAAAAATATAACAATCCAACGACTTCCCATGATGTAGCACTTCTTCGCTCCTATTTACTAGCCATGGGTCGTAGTTGAATCGTGTAGTTACAGTGTCATGTCTGACCGCTAATATATCTATAAGTGAGGGAATGCCACAAATGACCGTTTGGTGAACTTTATTAACAATCGTTTGCTCGTTGTAGTTGGGCATAGAATCAAAGACTTGTACCTTACAATGCTTTATGTCAACTGCAACCATCATCCAATGTTGTCTTATGTTGACTTGCCTAAACACCCAACTTACTTCCGACCATGATTTGCGATCCTCACTGCTATCAATGGCGTAGGAAAAAAAGTATCCTAGGATCATTCCATATTTTGGCATGGACAGTTTGGTTCGTCCATACGATAACTGTAACGACCCAACTTTTTTGAAACTAGACCGTGGTCATTACTTTAATAGGAATCTCTCCTATAAACATAAAACTTTATAAAATCATCACAGTCAATAACATCAAAGAAAAACTTTTATTCGGGCCCTGTTTAAAT
>JBBPDI010090887.1:0-12103 GCA_037974545.1 Cucumis variabilis | reverse complement strand
TAATCAAACTTTATTATATAAATTTAATTTTGGATATGATTCAAAATTAATTTATGAGAGATAAAATATTTGAATGGGTTTAGATATTAATTTTATGTGAATTAGATTCTTATTAAAATTATTGGTTATGACAAAAATTTATATTTCAATATGATTCAAATTTAATTTAAGTTAAATATAAGATATTTAATTTAGCTATTAATTAATTGGAGAGATATTCATTAAATATGATTTAAAAAAATATTAATTAAATATGATTTAATTAATTATCAATTGATTAATTAATTAATTAATTAATTAGTTGATTTGAAATTTCTATTAATTGAATATTCTTTTTAAATTAATAGAATCTCGATTCTCTCCTACTTCGTCATGGAAAGGAAATTATAAATATGCAGAAAAATAGTTTTTCTTAATCAAGCCAATGTTTTTGCTCTTTGTAAAAATAGTTTCTCTCTAAACTTTTTTTTCATCCCAATTGGTTCCCACAAACCAATCTCATTTAGGAGGATAGGAAGGTCTCCGACGGGTGGTGACCCAATTTGGAGTTTTTTTTTTTCGAGGTGTCAATCTGTGTAATTTTTACGTTCTCTGTATCTTTTATATTTAAAAGCATGCTTAGCCTTTAAGTTATAATAAAAAAGTTAGTTTCTGTATTATTTTGCCAATGTATTGGTATTTTGGAATTTCCAAATTAAATTGAGGAATGGTTGTGTAAAATCTTCCATTGCGTAGAGCTTTTATCCCTTCAGTAGGATTGAGGAATAAAAGGTTTTGAAAGGAATTTTTCTGTAAAAATACCTTGATTCCAATGCGAAGGATTGATTGCTTTAAAGATTTTTAATCTTGAACAAACGATTTTTGAAGAGTCATTTTTATCTAGGACATGAGTTATTTGCACAAACTTGGTGTCTACTAAAATAAACTCATAGAATTTTCTCCATATCCTAAATCAGAGGCATCAGTTTCAATGATAAGATTTACTTTTGAATTAATGAGACTAAGGCAAGGGATTGATTTGACTAAAGACTTTATGTTTTAAACCATTTGTGTGTGTTTGACAGACCATGGTTTTGAATTTTTCTTCAACCTTTGGTATAGTGGTTTGGAAATGGGCCTGAGGTTCACGATGAAGTCAGACACATAATTTAGGCAACCCAAAAACCTTTGAAGTTGGGTTTTATAAAAAAATCGATCAAGAAAGTTTGAAGCAAAGTTAATTGATCTTTGAATGGGCTTTATTTTTCCAAGGTGAATTTTAAAATCCAAAAATCTTATTTTTGTCTTAAATAATTTATCTTTTGGGAGAGAAACTATAAAACCATTTTTTTCTTATAATATCTATAAAAAGTATTGATATGTTTAAAATGTTTTTCTATATTTGGAGAAAAGACTAAAACATGATCAATATAAACAATTGTAAAATCTTGAAGATCATTAAAAATACCATTCATAATTTTTTGAAATTATGATGGGGCATTTTTTAACCCAAAAGACATTACATTCTATTCGTATTATCCAAACAAAATATTAAATGTAGTTTTGTATTTATCTTTTTCAAAATTTGAAATTTCCACAATTTGAATTTCATGTCAAAGTTTGTGGGGAATTGGAGATCTAATCGATTCCAAAAATTTGTTTGAAGGTTTCTAATTAATTACTAACCTTGGAACTCCAAGCTTTTTTTCGGCAGCGTTCTTGACATAAAAGGCGGGGCCCGACCATGAACTTTTTAAGGGTCTTATTAGATTTTTATCTATTAAGTCTTGTATTTCTTTCTTGCAATGTGTTAGGAAGTCTGAATTTATTTGAATCGGTTGTCTAGCTTTCGTTGGAACATTTGATTCTTTGAATTCTTTGGAATATGTGTTTTTTTATCCCAAAATGCATTTCATAAATTAGAACAAATGTCTTTTTCAATTTTAAATTGAATTTCTTTTATCCTATTTTGAATTGAAAATTCTTTTAAATTTTCTTCAATTCTTTTATAATTAATCTCTTCTTTTAAAAAAACTAATTTGTTTTTTTTCTTTTAATTTGTTCACTTTTTAAAATATTAATTTCTAAATGTTTATGAGATAAAATTGGAGTGACAAATTCAAAATCAATTCTTCTCCAAATTTCTTTGTTACTAATCCTATTTCGTTATTGTTAGAGGATATAATTGAATAATAAAAAGTGTTATAAGAATAAATTGTTGGCGAAGATCTTTAACTAAAAGAAAAGATGTCACACCACACCCCAAGCATCTGCTTTCTAGGCCTGAGACGTGGCATGAAGCCAACCGACATTGTCCACTTCATGAATGATACCAGTTGATCCTTAACCCATAAAACAAAGAACATCAGTAGAAGCTATAACAACAAAACTTTAAATAAGGTTAAGTACATACAGAACGTGATTTTTTAAAACAAACCCACAACTAAACTTTCTAAAATCTAAATATGAAATCTCAAAAACTATCTGAACAAAAATTACAAGATAACAAGAGATCTTAATTACAAACTAAAACACAACACCAAATTCCCAAACCTAAGTCTAATATTACAAAAGAATTTAAACAAAACAAATACAACCACAAATCCAACTCCTCAGCAAACATATATCAGCGAATAAGGCTTTGAGTACACGGTCTCTACCTAGAAAGTGGGAAAACATTGAAAAAGATGAGCTAAACGAGCCTAACAAGTGGTAACTTTTCTAAAAACATTTCAAAAATTTAAACTCTAAGCCTTAGAAATAGTGCTTCAGAAATCTTTGAACAGTAAACCACAAATTATAATCATAACGAGAGAGTTTAACTTTTAAAGCATTTAAAAGAAAACAGTAACATAAAACTTTGCTTTTCCTGCTAAAAAATCAAGTATCTACTCCTACGAGATAGTAAAGATTACTCGATACCAACTAGTCCATAAATATCAGAGATGATCATCTCCAATCCCTATTCCTACGAGGTAGATGTCCCTAACTCGTTCCTTCAGATAAGTGTCCTTACCTATTATTGACGCCCTTTAATCATGCCTCGTTAAGGGTAAATTTTGAAACATCTTGATTTCGATTAAACATTATAAAATTATAAATCTTAAATATCCTTGAATAAGCTTTAAACAATATTCATTTTATAAACTTTATTGTTCAATAAGCTTAAACATTTAACATGTAAAACAATATGCTTAAATAGACATCCTTAAACAATAAAATTGCTCGAAAAACCTTTCATAACATGCTTGAAAATTATTCATGGTATAACTTAAACATTTTCGATAAATCATTCATAAATCATGGTTTAAGAACATGCTTTAAATCACTTAAATAAAACATTGTCCACTCACAGATACAAGCTTAAATCTTTGGCTTATAAATATGTTTGATTCTTCTTAATCTAAAAATATGGTAAAGCAACCCAATTAATTCTCTTTTACCCAAGAAATTCCAAAAGTGTACATAGAAATTCCAAAAATATGTTTGTCTTGCACACATGTGTAAACGACAGGGACTTGGCCACTTGCTGGGCTGCCTACATGCTAACCTCTTAAGAGGTTTTCACTGCACACTGAGCATGCTTGTGTGCTAACCTCATGCATAGCACGTCGTGTGCCACACTTGGTCGCGTGCATGTCGTTTGGTGCATCCCTCCTCGCATGTTTCCTTGGCCGCGCGTACCTCATGCACAAGCTGTGCATCCAACACCAACCACTATGCACAAAGACCTCTTTGACCAAAATGTCAAGTTCATCTCGCTTAGCATGCATAACACTCACCTACTATCCATAACTTCAATTTTCATCCAGAATACATGACCCAAATTTAAAAAATCATAACTTAAAATCAATAATTTCTTTCATAAAACTTCCTTCTACAAAGTTTCTCTTAAATGACTTAGCTTTCTTACCTTCAAATTTCAATGTCAGATTCCAAAGGATGAACTCTACAGCTTTTTGGAGATCCACCTTGCACAATTTCACTCGAAAATTGACCTTCCTCTCTCTCCTCAACTTAAACTCATCTCTCCTTTACTCAAAAAATGTCCAGCATCCCTAATCTGAAAATCAAACTCAAAATATGATCTTTTGAGAGTAATTTCAACCAAAACGTAAGAGTAAAATGGGAGAAATACTCAACTGAAGTAACTTATTTATAGTGAACACTGCATGCATTTTTATTAACACCTCAACCAAGAAAAATCTAAGTTAAGCATGCAAGGGCACCTGTAAAGCACTTCACAGACTCTACCTCTTCATCAATTCGCCAAACCAAAATGCCTAGTGACATTGCCTTGCTAACCTCGAAGCTCTTCTTGCATGCCATGCTAACTTTTTTGTCCTTGTTGCCTAACCTCTCAAACATCCACAAAAACTCTAAAGCCTTCTTTTCGCCCCATATCCTCCAACTTGGCAAACCATCCAAAACACTTATCACAAGCACAATAACCTCCAAACACCAAGTGCAAAGCCTAGATTGCCACTCTTAAACGCATACTAACCTCTTAAGAGGTTGTTTTCCTTCCTTTGGCTACCCAAACAACTCCAATATAACTTTTAAACGTCTTGACATACCCTAAACATCCAATGACACTTATTTAGAGGTTATTTTCATTTATTTGGCTGCCAACACCAAACCAAGATAACCTCTAAACTCAAAACGCGCCTAGCACCTCTTTTTTTTTATACTTGGCCAAATTTTCTCCATTTTTTACTAATCAAGTCATGCTTCTCATGAAACTTTTATCGTCAACTCCCTTCAACATTTAATCTTCCAACTACTTCAAAAGACCTATGTTTTCTTCCAAGGTTTAGGGTTTACAAAAGATGTTTGAAACAATGTTCTTTATTACAAATATGTACTCCAGATAGTTTAAATTTTATATTTAATCTTTTTTCATTAGCTCTAATCAAAATCTCTATGGTTTTCTCAAAATATTTTGTAGAAATTAAACCTTCTTGAATACAATTTTGATATGCACTTGAGTCTATTAGTTCCTTTAAAACAATTTTGAAATCTTCCATTTTTAATGTAATTAAACAATGTCATCTTTCGAAGCTTATTCTTGAAATTAAATTAATTTCAGGATTTAGATTACTTAAAAAAATCTTTTCCTGAATCTAAATCTTCTAAATTATCATTTTGCTTCATTTGAGAAATTTCTTTTTTAATTTCTAAAATCTCCTATTTATGTTGAGAAATTCTATTTATACATAATTAATTTTAAATTTTAAATCTTCAATAGAAACTGGTGTTTCTACTTTTGGAGTTTGTAAAATTTGTGAAAGGCTTTATTCAAAAATTGTTTTCTTTTTTGGATAAGTGTTGGGAAAAATATTGACCTGTTTAAAGATAGTCTATTCTCAATCTTTATCATGCATATGTTTATTATTTTTATATTTTTATGCATAATATGAAAGTAAACTTCAATACGAATCCAACTACATGAAAATCACCTAATTCAACGTTCAAACGAAGAAAACGGACAAATTCAACATAAGGAGGTATTTTCGTAAATATTGAAGAAGATTGACACGTGTTAGCCCCTTACTCGCGTACGCCCAGCCTCGAAGTCATGAGTTCAAACCTCATCAAACATATTTATAATCCAGGTTTCTTAAAGTAAAAACAACGTCATTTTGCCTTATCCGCATGTGCATCCCTCGGATCACGACTTCAAATCTCCCCTCACGCACAAATTAATCATCTCATTTAAGCCTTCAATCTATGTCTTTCCATCTCAGCCTCTGTGTAACACTGGAGATTAGGAGGGAGACATGAATGAACCAATATCACATGAAAATAATGTTAAGAAAGACTTAAAAGAATTAAAAGTTAATACCTATACCAACAAGGTGCACCTTCCTTTTCGGTGGCTCGATCATAGGAACTTCAAAGTTAAACGTGCTTAGCTTGGAGTATTCTATGTTGGGTGACCTCCTGGAAGTTTTCCTAAGACTTCATTTTTTGAATGAAATCGCTCGACAATTTTCTATTTTTAAGCACGAAAATCTATCTAGGGTTCTGACGAAGGACGACAAAGACTGAGAGAGAATTCAGCCATAAAATACTAAAATGGTAAACAATTTTCTTTTCCTTCTTCAATAAACTGATTAGAGTATCTTAGGTATATTATAGAGAATTTGAGATTATCCAAAAATCGTGAAGTTTTTTTTTTTTTAAAAAAAACAATTGGGATTGAAAAATATCAATGTGTTCTATATGAAATACAAGAACTTATTTTCATTGAGAATTCAACTTGCATGTTGTTTTCCGAGGATTTTTAATAAATGGAAATAGTATATGGGATATGTGGATGTCTTGAATGAGTAGAATGAATGTTGAAATAATATGAAATTGTTTCCCTTGCAAATAAGAAGAAAATGTGGTACTTTTTTATGGTCCTATGTGATATCTATGTTAGTGTATTATACATGTTTGAATATATAATAGTATATATGTTCAAATAGTATATGATACTTGTGGTTTTTCAGAGTTCTGTACTGGTGTATATCTGCTTCTGTTATGCAAAGGAAAATATCATGTAAAATTTAATCATGATATTTAGGGTATATCTGTTAGTTTATTATAAATGTTCAAAAATATAATTGTGGTATTTATGAGATTTGTATTGATATATATCCACGTGTGTTCCTGATATGAAACGTGTTTGTTGTGTTCTATTTATTTCAAATTGTTTTGGTTTTAAGATTCTAATTGTTCGGTGTGTTTATCTTTCTTGTAAATACTTCTTGTATTAAAAATATACTTGCGATAGTAGTTTATTGCTGATAACGTTTTGTCTTTCCAGTAAGAGACATGTTTCAATATGATATTTCTAAAGATAATTCTGATAGACGTAGTAGTCAAAGAGTACTAGGTTCTACTTCTAGGGTAAAACAGTCAAAGAAAAAAAAAACCCAATAGTAATTGATGATGCCGAGTTGATTATATATTTCAATGTTAAGTATTTTTTGAATATATAGGGTTTTATATTAAATAGTTTGACATACTAATCATATATAATGATGTAGGATGTCCTCTTAACAAAGCAAAAACATGAATATCCAAGGTTTAGAAAAAGTTTAAAGACATTGCCAACAACTACATTCCTATGGACATGGTGATGCCAGAAGATTTTCAATATAATGAAACCAAATCACTAGGCACACAAATAGTGCCTTACGAAGAAACGACAGTGGTAAAACACATTAACTATTATTATACTATATATATATAAAAAAAACAGTTAAGTTGTTATAGTTAATTAATTGTAATATTATAGGGAGAAAGAACATCACATGATTCAAATATACTAGATATTGTCATGGAAACTCTTGAATCCAAAATTGCAGAACATAAGGTGAATAATTGAAATTTAAATTTAGATCTAATATGGAACTTGGTCTATATGCTAATGATATTTGTATCTGAACTTCTTTTAAAGATTAATAAAGGACTGAGACGATTAGAGGTTGATAATTATGGTAATGAAAAATTTGAAGAGGGATATATCTTAAAAATACTTATATAAAACTTTTATTTGTTAGAGTATAATAATGTCTTCTTTCTTTGTAGGATAATGTACCACTAGCAATGAGGCAATTGGAAACAAAAATTGATAGAGGAAAAGGAACACACACTCCAATCAATGACGATGTATCTGTGTGTATTTTAATATTTATTATTAATTCCTAATAAAATATTCATGACGTGCAACTAATATATACATGGTAGGTATTGAGAAAGAGAAAGAAAGCAAATAAATTAAAAGGGAATCTAAAAAGGTACGAAGATTTAATATGCTATAAGTTATGTAGTTCATAGTAATGTAATACCTAAATTTCATTCGTCAAATTTATAGGATAAGAGAAAAAGAAGTGCAAATAGAGAACCACCCAAAAAGTATTCTCTCTGACTACTTTATTTGTGATTTATATGTTATAATATTCTTATACATATTAATGTATACTTAACATCTTGCTTATTCAAAAAGCTTAGAGAAGAATTTTCAGTAAAAAGATCAAACAAGGTGTTTAGAAACGAATCCAAAAGGGATGATGTGTATGAGGTGTACCTCAATATATATGAACATCTATGTGATATATGATATAATATGACTAATATCTTAGTATAAACATTGAAATATGATTATATTTATACATTTGAAGGCCACACCTTTGCTTTTAAAGAGGGATAAATGATCTAAGATACAAAAACTAAATATTTATGCTAGGTTTGATGTATTAAGTAATATAGAAAGAAGACTGAGAGGTGAAACAATGAAAAGGTATAAGAAATCACCTCTTGGTACTTTTTTAAAACTTAAAATAACAAAATTTCCAAGTTAGCTTCTATACCATATAATGCAAAGGCAATGCAACATAATGAAAGAAGATAAGTTTTGTTTACTTTTGAGGGAAAGATAGTACACTTTGAAATAAGGGAGTTTCAGAAGATAACAAGGCTAAATTGTGGATCATTGCTAACATTAGAGATGGAGAAACTTAATGGTAGATTCTTAAACAGATACTTTAATAATACTAAAGAACCTAAGGCTCCTTTGTGTCTTTCCTATTTAAGGACTCAAATCGTCCATAACTACATTTAACACCTTTTCTTGATCTTCATTTTAGAAGGAACTATAATCTTTTTGGGCCGACCAATTGGACATTTGACATTGAGTGTGAGGATCACAATAGATCTAACATTCTTGGGTATTTACCATTGTCGATGATTGCCTAATGGATGAATTAATCTTCTATACATTGAACTTAAAGTGTTGATCAAATAGAAAAGAGAGACATATGCCTTAATAGACAAATGCTTGATGGTCAAAACAGCACAAGTGTAACAACCCAAACTTTATAAACCAAGCTAAGGTCATTACTCAAAAAATAAATATCAAAAGACGTTTTCTTGAAAAGAAGAAAACTAAACTTATTATCAAATAAATGTTTAAAAGACTTAAAATCGATAAAACCAATAAAAATAATTTTAAAACGTGACCCAAGGGCACTAACAATTTAAAGAAAACCAAAATAAATAAAATAAATGTTTAAACAAAATGTCTAAAAATTAAAATATTGAAAAACTAATAAATAGGCGCAAAAGTAAAACTGAGTCCCTATATGACATGTCACGGACCTTTCTTATCGCTCGCTAGCTTTCCAAGTCCTTTACCTTTGCCTGAAATATTAAACATAGAAAAGAGTGAGTATATAAATGTAAAGGACCCACTACTGATCTCGATAGGTGATTTGTTTAACTTCTCGTTAGAAAAATAATAATAATAGTGTAGTGCGAGTGAGATCGTATGAATTACCCATAGGAACACCCCTTATCATGCAAGTGGTCCCATCGGAACACCCTTTATCGTGCAAGTGACCCTGTATACACAGTAAATTATCTTTAACCGAGCATGCGATCCGTAAGTACACCCCTAAATCGTGTGAGTGATCCCGTAGGAATACTCCTTATCATGCGAGTGACCCCATAGATAGGATCACAATATAGGTGGGGTAAAAAGATCAACAGACAAAGTTAACAGACACACCACAGTCTAAAGCATGTAGCAACTTCATATACATCATACACATGGCATGAATATCAAGAATAAAGTCCTTAATCATGTGATTAATATATCATGTGTCATAACATATCAATCATCAATATCAGTCATCAACATCAACACATTATGCATCTTAGCTACATCAATGCACAAGGAAAAATACATTGCAAGCTCTTAATTTTATGTTTGTAGATCTAGTAGTAGAATCTCTTACCTTGAGATTAGCTAAAATAATATTTTATTTGTTGACAGTCAATTCCCAATTAACTTAGTCCTAAACATAAAAGGAACCAGTTTAATAATTTAATAAAATGTGTCTAATATCCGAGTCTTTTCCAATTCAACCTACCAACAATTTTGCTTGAAACCTAATCAACCTTTGGGGATAATTTACACAAATGACTACTCCAAAATTAGCCAATTAGCCTTCAAGAAAATAATCCAACTTTAACCAAAATTAATTTACTTAAACCAAAAATCAATATTTAATGGGACTACCCAAAACCCAATCAAAACTCACCAAAGAAAAGCCTCAAAGATGCCTCAAAAGCAAATGTCTTGAAAAAAAACACTTGCTCGGCTTAGATATGGAAAACGACTCAGGTTTAGAGGAGATCGACTTGGACGTGACTCGCGAAGGGGAAACGACTTGGGTGAGAGGAGAATCGACTCGGTGATAGAGACGTCGACTCGCGTCTCAATTGGTACGAAAGGGCTTGGCCGAACAAGGCCAGCTGATGTAGGAAAACACATTAGAGGTTGCGAACTTCGATGGAGATTGAGAAACGACCGGCTTCGTCTTGTGACATTTGAATGCGAAGCTTGAATGGAGAGGTCGACGTACGTCACGACTAGGTGAAAGATGGTGGCTCGGATTGGTTGATGCGAAGGAAAGGCTGTTAACTGTCGGTGACTTTGTATGAGAGAGAGCGACGAGATGTTCGTTGAACGACTGCGGCACACAAACAGTAAGCTTGCAATGGTGATCAAAGACGTGGGTGACGGCACCAAGGGTTTTTGTGTGGTGAAGAAGATGAATAGTATAATGCATGCCTGCCGAAAAGATTAAATATATATTAATAATTAACAATAATATTATTATTAATGGAATTCTCCTTTTCCTTTTTTCTTTTAAATTATTTTTTAAAAAAATCAAATCTTCTCTCTCTTCGTTAATTCTCCAATCATTTTTTATCTCTTTTCATCAAAAAATTATCTTTTTACCAAAATATTTATCCCTTTTACAAATAATTATATTTTTTTAAAATATAATTATTTCCTTCTTTTTCTCAATAAATATCTTCTATTTACATAATTATCATTTAACAAATAATTTCTCTTTATTTTATTTTCAAAATACAATATCTTTCTCTTAAATAATTATATTTCAATAAATATAATTATCTTTTCATTTTTCATAATAATTATATAATTATATATATCTGAATATAATTATCAACTTTCCAACAAAAATTCCACTCTCCAATCTAATTAAATAAACATCCAAAATTATTTAATTAAATTCCAATTTCCACAAAATCAAATAATCTATTGAATGAAATCAACTAACACTCAATAAATTAATTAAAACTAAGATAATTATCTCAAAAAATTATCTTAATTTTTGGATCATTACAACAAATGTGTGAGCAGGTATTTGCAAGATATCCCATATCCTGTGTGAAACCTACGTTCTGGAATAGAACGGTTGTGAGGAAGAAGGAAGTTAAGTATAAGTACTACATGTTATGAGGATGATGTGTTGTGAGGAAGTAGTAAGCGTTCTAGCTAAACGACACAAGGAAGGAATAAATATGAGTTCTGGCTAGCTGACGCAAAAAAGGGGTTCTACTTTGAGCTAGGCAAGGAAGAGTCATGTGGGGAAGAAAGTTAGGAAAATTTAAGAGGATTCATTAATCTGCATTAGTCAACTTCTTACGTGTTGAATTTAAGCTAAGCATGATCAGAGAAGATATTAAATTACACGTGTAAAGCACTGAGTAGGAGCTAGCAAACTAAGATGAGAATACAAATGTCTAATCCAATTTAGGATCAATAAAAATAGGTCTTGAAAGTTTAGAGAAAGTCATAAGAAATCTCAAGTGTTGTAACTCTGTCAAAGGAACATTAGGCGAGAAGAGAAGATCATGAATTTAGGCGATAAGTGGGAATGAGAAGGGAAGAAAGTGCTTGGGCTATTGTGAGAAAAGAGAAGTTTTCCTAAGTTTCTTTTAAATCATGACATGATGTATATAATGTATTACATGATGTAACCTTATGATTTATATGAAAACCATGACTATTTGAAGAATGTTTTACAAGTTGAAATGTTTCAAGTTTAACTGCATCATTTTGTTGTTGCTTGTATGACATGTTTGTATGCGAGTAAACAATTAGCTTTATTCCTATTATGAGCTAGGTATAATATGCACATGAGAGTTAAGGCAACCATGCAGTGAAAGGACCACATGGTATGAGAAGGTGGCTAGATGCATTGAGATGTCCACATTCGAGCTGATCGCCTGAGTAATAAGAAATGAACTTGTATAT
>JBBPDI010090879.1:0-12104 GCA_037974545.1 Cucumis variabilis | reverse complement strand
AATTATTACAATAATAACACTTTATTAATAACGGTCAATGGATTATATTTACAATCTACGAGTTTTAGGACATAAATACCAACAGAGAAAACTCTAAAAAAGACTATCAAAACAATCACAATCAGCAAACCTCAAGACGATACTAAAAGAGTGTGTTTCGACGACCCTATGTTGGAACGAGTATAGCCAAATACCTTGAACCATGAGTCTGAAAGTACCAGCTCAAGCCAAAGAGTTGAATTAGAAGTATTGAAGTCGTTTATTATCAATGGCATGGAAGTGCAAATGACTGCAGAAAATATTGAAGCCATATTCAGAATGCTCCTTGGAGAAAAATAAAAAAGAGAAGTATAAAGTAAGGCAAGAAGAAGAAAGGAAGATAAAAGAAGACGAGGAGGAGGAGACAAGAAAAAAAACAATGGAAAAGGAGGAGAAAGAAAAAAAGAAGAAAAAGATGGAAGAAAAAGCGAGAAGAGGAGGAAGTACGAGAGGAGGAGGAGGAGGAAGAAATGCACGAGAAAGATACCTCCTTGCAAATTACTGAAACAAAATTCAAAAGAGTGGTAAGGAAAGCTTAGGAGAAAAAGGGAAAAGTTAAAACTGGAATTCTAAAAGTTAAGGTACAAGCACAAGGCATTAAGGCTTTGACTGAAGAGAAAAGGAAAAGTTGAGGAAGCTGGAAAAGCTCCTCAACAAAGAGAATGGAGTAACCCTCTCTGCGAAAAAGGGTAAAGCGAAAGAAAAATCAATGGAAGAGCATTACGACGAGTTTGAGTAAGAAATTAATGAATTGAGGAGGAGAAGGAGATGGTGAGACTTGCAAATAAGAGAAATGTCACCATGAAGAAGAAGGTGTTAAAGGAACAATTCGTTAAGAGGCAAGCAGAAAAAGAGAAAAGAGATCCTTATAAAGATGTAGAAAATGAGGACGAAGAAATTGAAATTGAAAGACTCCTCTCTGCAACACAAGTCAGTAAGCAATTTATGATAGAGAAGGAGTTGTATCCATACAAGGGCAACATGCCAGAGTTTCTCGCATCACCCATCAAAGTGTTTAAATGGAAGAGATTTTTTCAAGGGGTGAATGTGATAAGATTAGACGTGGTGAAGTTGTTTTACAAAGGATATAGAAGCAAGGAAAAACGTTATGCGATGGTCAAGGGGTAGGAAGTAGATTTTGAGCTAGACGCGATAAATGAGTTCTATAGGTTAGAAAGTAACGAAATTGGACATGCAATTTTAAGAACCCATTAGAACAAGACATAGAAGATGTGTTGAAAAGAGTAGTCTGGCTTAGGACAAAGAAAGACAAAACGCTTACATGGAAGTACCAACTCTTCCTGCGCAACCTGAATACTAAAGCCAGCGTTTGGTTGGTTTTTTTCAAGAAGAAGACCATGTCGACTCGCCACGATATCATCATTTCAATGGATATGATAATGCTCATCTATTGCATCATAGAAGAGTTACTGATGAACATGAGCGAGATAATCTATGAGCACATTCTTGCATGGGTCACGTATCCTTATGGCACAAGACCCATCCCACATTTAATTTAGAATTATGTTTGAAGGCAGGTTTGAATATAGAAAAGTTTTCTAAAGTCTAGGTAAAGAATGGAATCGGTATGGCATCAACCCTTTGCCACATAATTGCCATCCACAAGAATAAGGCAAGAGTAAGTGGCTCAAGACCAAACAAAAAGGTCAAATAGAGTTGAAGAAATACAGGAAAGTGAAGAAGAAAAAGAGAGGGAGGAAGACAACGTCCCACTTAAATGCAAGAGACAAGGTGAGGAAAAGGCCTTAGGATCAAAGAGAGTAAAATCCTCTAAGGCCAAGGATTCTAATAACACCTTGTCTCATGCGTTAACTATCAGTCCAGCAAAGAAAATGACCACCAAAACCTTCTCACCGATAAATCCAAATGCTTCAAGGGGACAACATCTCAATCCTCCCTGAAAATACAAAATTCAACTCCCTCCAAATCCAAAACCACGACGCCAAAACCACCATAAAAAACCTATCCTCTACTTCCTCTTCAAAGCAAGAGCCCAATCCATCCCTTGCCTTAGTCGTGTATAACAGCTTATTTTGAAACTACAATTGTGTTTCATGGGACTTAGGATGGAATATGTTGCGTAGTGCGGGTGAGATCAACACTTGTTGAGAGTCAATCCTAGGAAACCTGGTTTATTTCACTGAGTTGTAGTTTGTTTGTTTGTATGTTTGTATGTTTGTATGTTTGGCTTGTAGGTTTGTACAAGTCAATCCCACTTGACCAAGCCTACAACTTGACCTAGTTGGTTAACTCCACATATTTTATGATGGTTCCTGATTCTAGACCACATATGTCCAATAGTGATGTTGCCTATATTGGTATAGTGCTTTTGAGTTCGAATCACACGCTGTGTCATTGATTCAAGGTCATTGCATGCAAAATGCTCTTCATGAATCTTTTTATCATGCGAGTGGATATGATCATTGTATACAAAATGCTTCCAATATCCTCCATCACTGATAAATCCTCATTGTACAAGTTTTCCTCTTGCTTGTCCCAGTGTAAGTGAAACAATAAGTTTTTCTGAATGAACCAGGATCAAACAGAGGGAATTGATATCAAAGCTTAGTTCTAAAGTTTACTTCTCAATTAGGCAATGTAAAAAAATAAAAGATATAAAAGAATGAGAATATAGAACTACATTTACTTATATATACATAGAGAACGCTCTAAAGATAATTTAATGAGAATGGTTGAGATGGTGTGAATGTGAACTAACTTGTATTAATGAAGGGGGTGAAGGAATGTCTAATGCTACCAAGCGAATAATCTATATGACTACCTCAATGTGATATAGCTTGATTAACTAGCATATGATTAAGTCGTGCTCCTTTCATAGTCATTGAATGTCACACTTGGTCTCCTATTGGGATCCAAATGACTAAGCCTAGCTAAAAAAGGTATATCTAGAAGTTTTTATTTGTAAAACTTATAGAGCTTCACATTTAAGGATAGCAACCTTTCGGTGTCTATTGCTCACACTTGTTCACCTTTCGAGATACAAATGATGGAAGCTATCTCGCAGAGGAGTAAACTCTTCCTTACGTGTGTTAGCCGTATCCTTACTACTTACCCTCTCGGGTAGTTAGCAATATACACTGGCTAATTGATGAAAGTAGCTCAACTAATGCAATAAGAATATAAGTAAAGCTTCTTATCAAGAATGTATCATAAACCTACGCTACAAATAAAACAAGGACAAATGGGTAGTAAAGAGATGATAAGTAGATTGAGTAAGGTGTAAACATACATTGTATTAAAGAATGAAGGTCTTTGGCCACTGTACAATATGAACAGATACAATGTAAAGAAATAAAAAAATTGTAAAAAATAAAAGTGACATTACAAGTTAGGCGGGAATGGGTGATGGACTCTTATTCATTCAGCTCTCAAGTTTTCACTTAACAATTGATAAAAAAAGGAAGGAACACTTTACAGGTGATGGAAAGGCTACTCTTTCCCATCAACTCTTTAGGGTTCCACCTACCTCTTCAGATGAGTGGTTGACCCGATTAGGCCTTTAGAGGCTAGTCCATTTAAACGCCTAGCCTCCCTTCATGGTAAGGATGAAGTTCCTTTTTATAAGTAGATTTGGGCAGAAAATCTAATCTTCTGATCAAGTTAGCGTCGAAAGTTGTCCATCTTGTCAAGTCATGTCAACTCCATCTACTACTTTTATCTTTTAGCGAACCTCTTCTCGTGTTTTGATGTGGTCTTCTTGCCTAGATTTTAGTGAACCTCTTTTGTTGATAATCCTACGTTTAGACACTAAAAATGGGGTAAAGCAAGTATATCGCTTATGTAAAGTTTATTTTTAAATATTTATACATTTACAATATAAGCTATGCGTTTTGACACTCTTATCATGTATTTTGGTCACATTATTCTATCTAAAAGGCCATAATAACTTGTGTTTATACAAGTTATCAATAACCCAACCAACATCTCAGTCTTGTAGCAAAAGAAATCTCTTCAAATTCTTGCCACATCATTGCCTGACAAATCCAAATCTCCCAGCCTAGAAGAGTCCAACTAGGATCTATTTCAGAATTTCCTCTATAACCCACTTTCCTTTAGAGATGACGAGTTGAAAGACACAGAGGATGTGACACTTAGCCTTGAGGTGTCACCAAAAAGAGAAGTTTTGAAAAAGGCAGTTAATGACTCACTTCAAGAGAGAAATGAAATAACCCTTAAGGCAGATGGCGAGACAAGCCTCCTTTCACCATCAAAGCCAATTGTAGAAGCCTCAACGCAAAACACAAGACAGAAAGAGGTGGAGAGGGAAGATGAAGAAAATGTTGATGAGGATAACACGCTAAAGTGCATTGATGACTATGTTTGCAAACCAAGGAACAATGGATTTGAGGATGTAATGCAATGCCAAAGCAATCTACAAGAAATGCACTTGGAAAGTCAGAAATAATTATGCGACTTGGAATTGAATCTTGACAACGCAAATGCTCATAATCTAGCTTAGATTGAAGGACTCAAGGTTGAATTACAAGAGCTTAAAACACAAAGTCAAAGCTTCAAAAGAAAAATCAAGAGCTTAAATCGCAAAACCTAGAGGTCAAGGCACAGAACCAGGTAATCACGGAGATGATAAAACAAACCGCCAGGTAGGATGATGTTTAGATTAGGTCTGCATAACCCTATCTCCACACCATCATCTGCAAAATCATACCTATCCTGAAAGTCTCTGCGGAGATATCAAGAACCCTTATGTGTTATGATCTGGAAGTATGTGGCACGCGAGAGGTATCTCAATCGTCACCTCAACCATAAATTTGGGGGGAGGGTACTAGTACTTGTTGGCTTTGTTTTGAAATTTTGTTCTTTTAATTTTCACTTGTGTACTTTTCAATTCCTTTGTAATTATGTGATTGCAATGAAAGTACAAATTTTGATGCATCATTAAATGTTTAGTTTTTCTTGTCGAAAGCTTGACTCCCCATGTTTAAGTACTTTAATTTTTCTTTATGCTTCAATGATATGAACTATGCGAAATAAAGTTTCATTTGCTATTTAGGCGTTTAACTTGTTAAGGAAGCTTACTTAGGAAACATTTCTAAAAAGTTTACTAGGCGAGCAAGCTTTACCTCAAACCTCTTTTGTAAGATTTTTCTGCGATAAATCTTATCCTTCACTTTTAACAATGAACACATTGCCACATTCTAAATTTGAAGGCGTGTGAGGTTCGAGTAAAGCTTTTGAAACTTTTTGAAAATCCTATATGACGTTTAAAAATAAGGCATTTTAACATTAGTTGAAACAAAGCCAAAAGTTATGAAAATTTAAAAAATTCTTTTATCCTTATATTCAATTGAAATAACAACTTCAATGTTGCCTCCTCTCACCAAAAATAAGAAGCAAAGCTTCAAAGAAAAAGATGGAGAGTTGAGTAATAAGTGTCAATAAGAGTTATAGTTGAGAAGAGGAACATACTCATAGAGTACCTATGATTTTCCACTCAACACCCAATGCTAACCCAAGTAAAGTAAATAAAAAGTATTCTTTGCCAAAAAGGATTCAAAACTCTTTGAAAATTTTAGCCATTTCAAAATTTTGAAAATAAGATTTTTCTTAGGGATGAACAAGGGTATTTGAGTATTAAGCTTGTCACATTTTGAACCTATATTTTCATAGTGAGGAATACGCGATGAGAGTAAACCTTAAATGGTGAATATGACTAAATCAATCCAATTATGAGATCTTTAGGGATGAGAAAAGGAAGGTAACTCTTTGAGGTGGAATGGTGCTTGGGAACAAGCAGTGATATGAAGTGATGCTTGAGGACAAGTAGTAAGCAATCATTTAGATCAGGCATACACAATCGTATAGTTTGTGAGGCTCTGATCCAAAAGAAGGGGTGCGACTAAAGAATAGGTGATGTCAAGAGAAAAGTGTAAGTCAAAGATTCTATCTTGTGAAGGTAAGCAACACAATGAGAATAGCTAGCAAGTGTTAGATGCCAAGAGTTAGACGTTTGGCACAGTAAGATGGAAATGCCTATGCTCAATAGAATAAGATGAATAAGTAAATGTCTTGTCAAGATGACTTGACAACTCATTGTAGAAAAGGAAACATCGGTGATTTTTTAGAACAAAAAATAACAGTCGAGCGATTTAAGAGTTTGGCTTCTCAAGGAGATATAGTGTGAGACTTGAGGGAAAGTCAAATCATCGTTGATGGTTAGCCTACATGTTGAGTTTGGGTTGGTTGCATGACACGAAAAGTTAGTAAGGTGACACATGTAAAGCGCAGAAATGTTAGATTTTCTGATGAAGGAATCGTCAGACGAGAGGAAAAAGTCGAAAGCAGAGAAGAAAGAAGTTGAGGCTAAGTATCTTTTGTGAGTGATCCTTGTAAAACTCAAATGTTTGTAGTGACAAAAATGTATTTCGAAAGTGATTTCCAAATTTCTACTGATATTAAATGTTTTCTATGTATGATTTATAAGTATTGTTTGTGAGTGATTCTTACAAAAATCAAATATTGTGAATGATATAAATGTGACTTCAATGTGATTTCTGAGCTGTCATTAAATGTTTTCTATACTTGAAATGAATGTTTATGGATGAAAAATCAGATTTAGAACGTGATTTCTAAACCGTTATTTATGATCTTTGTTTTGGAAAAGAGATGTTTTATAAACGTGGTTGTTTAAGTATTTTTTCCTCTGTTATTATGTTTATGAGATGCCTTGTTATTTTGTGATAATATGTGCTAAGAGTAAGCTATGAGCTATTGCTCTCTTGTTGTTATACCCGTGTGGTCATACGTTGTGGTGTGGTTGATCTATCACACGATATTGGTTGAAATCCCAAGTAACTCGCGTGATGTTGGTTGAGTGTGAATTCTATGTCAAGGTGAGAGGACAATCCAAGGTCAAGGTAAGCTGTGATGTGTTCTTGATGCTAGACGCTGGTGGAAGTCCTAAGTAATTCACATGATGCTGGTTTAGTGTGAATCCCAGATCTTGGCAAGAGGAGAATCTCATATCTAAGCTAGTTGATGATGAGACGTTGGTGAGTGTGAATCCCAGGTCTGAGAAAGTTTTAATGTGATGAGACACTAATGGAAATCCTAGGTAACTCGCATAATGCTGGTTGAGTGTGAATCCTAGGTCTAGTTGAGGAAAGAATCTCAGGTCTTAGTGATGAAATTGGTTGTTAGGGTTTTGTCAACTCAGACAACAATTTCGCATGTGTATAGTCCAACTGCAATACGTTTAGGCATTATGACATAAGGAATTGTTTCTAGATGTTAGTTCTAGGATTTACTATCGTTTAGGCATTATGACAATTAAGTAGAAAGAATACAAAAAAATCTAAAACTACTCACTAACATCTAGAGACTCATGCACAGAGAATAAATTATGGCAAGTTGAAAGATTGAGCGAACTAACTTGCGTGCGAGAAAAAGGTGAAGGAAGGTCTACGCATTATTAGGTGAGGGAGTAATGCGAGAGTCTTGATGCCAGATAACTACATATACAGTGCATGACTAAGGTGACCTTCTCTCAAAGTGTTTAAACGTCACACTTGTTTGCCTTTCGAGATGCAAATGACTGTGCTTGATTAAGCTAGCTATATCTAGAAGACTTGGCTTATAATACTTATAGGACTTCTCGTTTAAGCACAATAACCTCTAGGTACTTGTTTACCTTTTGAGATACAAATGTTGAAAGTTACCTCTCAAAGATGAAGTTTATTGCCAAACGCTTTCTTGCGTGCATTAGCCATATTCTTGCTACTTACTCTCTCGGATAGTTGGCGATTGACATTGGCCAAGTGATGAATATAGCTCAACTAATGCGGTAAGGTTTATAAGCTAGATTTCTTATCAAGAACCTATCACAACTCTAACTATTGATAATACATTAACAAATGAGAAGTCAATAAATGATGAATTGAAAAGGTGTAAACATGCAATGTATGTATAAAGAATATAGGCCTTCTGCCACTGTACAGTATGAATAACATATATTACAATGAAGTGTAAAAATGGAGAGAAGAATAGTGAAAAAATTACTACAAGTTAGGGGAAAATGGGGGAATGATTCTTCTCTTGCTTGAACTCTAAGCTTCAAATGGCCTATTTGAGCCTTGCACCCATTTAGGCGCTCTCTGTGCCCATAGGTACGTTCTACTTGGTGAAGATGAAGTGTTTGTATAGACATCTTTTCAGCGAGAAACTTCTATGCCTATAAGCGTGTCAGCACTAACTCTGGCACTATCTTGTGTTTAGACATGTGAATTGCATAAACAGGCATGATGCCAATGTAAACTATATTTCTAAATATTTATGAATTTATAACATGAGTTACATGCTTTGATCCTTTATTTATGCATTTTAACCTTATTATTCTAATAAAAGACCATATAATAACATATGTTTATATGCATTATCAAGTGTGAATCCTAGGTCTAGGCGAGGGGAGAATCTCAGGTCTCATTGATGAACTTGTTTGCAAGATGACTTAAGCATGCAGTGTTTGTGACGTCTGTTGTGATGACAATTTAACTGTTACAGCTTGATGTGATGTGAATTTATCCAATGCGGTTTGACCTTATTATTGTTGATTCTATGTGTTTTCCCCACAAAGGTTTTCTCAAAATCCATCACTTACTAAGTTCGTTTGACTTATGTTTTAAGTTTTCCCCTCCCCAGGTTGTCACATGTTGAAGTCATGTGAAGGTTAGTTCTTAGGCTTTATAGCCTAGTTAAAGAGGGAAGACAGAGTTACTCTATAGTCTTACATGGTGTGCTAGCCATGGCATATCATCATGTGTCTAAGGAGCTATTTATTAAATGCATTGCTTCTTAGCGCTGATGGCTCAACTCTGAAGGAAGGCGAGATCAATACTCAGGTTGGTGAGGTCCAACTCAATGAGCCAGAGTTCCAATGAGCTAAGTTTGAAAAAAGATAGCCCTACACATGATCCATAAAGAGAAGTGGTTAGGCGACCGAGATGAAGGAGAAAGTGCCACCATTACACCTCTAGGTACCTAATAATGTGTATAAATATCCATTAGTATAGCACTTTTTATTAGAATAATGAGGTCAAAATGCACAAGAAGATGATCAAAATGTGTATCCTATACTGTAAATTCATAAGTATTTAGAATTACATTTTACATAAGCAACATGCATGTTTTACGCTATTACAATGTCTAAACACTGGATAAATAGGAAGGAAAAAGCTAGTGAATCAAAGGAGACATCTCTGTAAATTCATAACTTGCTAAATGCATTGAGATTACTTTGCATAGTTACAACTTGGAAAAAGAGCGGTAAACGCTTGAGCTAAGAGAAGGATACAAAGATGTAATTAAACATGAAGAATGATTTTGTGAGATGATTATGTTGTATATGAGATGCATGCAATGTGATATGAATTACGGAGAAAGAATTGAAAAGAAATGATTTCCATATGAATTATGATGAATGACTTAAAAGAGAATTTTCATATGATTTTTTAAAATGGTTGATGAATTGAGATAGTGTGAATCGTATAACACATTGGAATTGATTTGATTTTAACTCAATGTCTTATTTATAGTACTATATATTATTTATACCACTTGATTTGGCGAAATGAATATAATGTGTTAAGGAAAATTTTAATGAATCAAAGGTAAGAAAGATCTCACTCACTAGACATTTTCTTCTAACCTTTTGATGTTTTGTTTTATTTCTCCCAGGTAGTGAAGGACATCCTACATTGAACCTGTAGTCTTGATCGTCTGATGTGCTCTTGTAATCGCATCATTTTGGTAGTGGCCATTGTAATCTCACATACTATGTAGCTAGGCGAGAAAAGTTAATTCGTTGTTTTGAGTCTATATTTAGTTTCTTTTGAAAGGCTTATGTACTAAACAACAAATGTATCCATAACAATTTGTTTATCAATGAAGTTTTCTTGTTTCTATCAAGTTCAAATTTCATGTTAAAAATTTTTGTTGCATTTATTTCCACTTACTAAGCATTCAACGTCTTATCTCATGGGCGTTACCCATAAGTGTCTAGGCGTCACGCGTCACTTGGTTGCATAAATTAACATTTAGGGCCCTGTATGACATAGAATCTACAATTTTGATATATTTTATGATTATTTTGATTCATTTTACTATATTTAAAATGCCCCAATTTTATAATACAAAATAATTTTCAAAGTTGCTATCATGAATCTCAAAATTTTTAATTTGTCTTATAAAATGTTTAACAACTTTCAATTTTATATTTAAAAGGTTTTCATACATTAAAAAGATTAAAATTACGTTAATTTACATATATAGAACAAATCTGAAAAATATTTACGATCTGCAAACTAAAAAAAAGTCTATGAAGCCCATATGACTTGAGTTAATTTTTTCATAAATACAAGATTTTTTTCTTATTTTTTTCATTTATCAAGTATTGTGTCCTTCTTCTTCTTTCTTTTTCTTCTTATTCTTTTTTCATTATCAAGTATTGTACCATGATCGTTTAGACTAGGTACAAGGATACAAGATTGTTTTTCATGCGTGTGTGGTCGATTCATCATTGAGTATTTTTGTTATTTTACGTTGTAGGCTTGTTGGCTTTCTTATTTTTCAAAATTGTTCTTATGGTGTAAATATATTTCTCATTTTGTTCTATTTTTTCAAAATAAACCCTTAAATTTAACTATTTCATTGAAAAAAGAAACACTTTTTTAATATAATTATGTTTTAAAATTTTAATTTAGTAAATGATAAATAGGGATTTTTTTACAAAAAAATAATAAAAGAAAATACAAACTATTTACCAAAATCTCACATTACACTTGATTTTGTCCTAAAGTGTAAATAGTTTATCCATTTTGCAATTTCTGACAATTTATAAGCCTCTGATTCATAAAAAGGAAGTCTTATTGAAAAGAAGTCTTACTGGAAAGTTTTCTTATATAAGTATATGTTAGGATTTATGTCAGAAAACTCGTAGAGTGTAAATATAATCCATTGACCATTGTTAATAAAGTGTTATTATTGTAATAGTTATTATTGGTTATATTATTAGTTTTATCTTAATAATTCAAATTCGATAAACTAACATCCTAAGTTGTTTAATGAGTCTTGAACAGTATGTAGAGACGTACATGGACTAATGTTCGAGATCAACTTAAAAGGTCTATAGTATAGGGATGAGGTTGGGTACCTTATCTTGGTAACACTATGGATACGACTCACTTTGTATTTAATACAAACGCAATGATCTAACGCATTAGTCTAGTTGACATGCGAGTGAGGGTGTCCTTACAGTGAGATTGCATAAGACTGGACTGCGAAATAGTAACCATTAGATGCAACAACGTTAACCAGTTAGATTTCTATTTTATTTGGATGACCTAGGTAAATTAGCCTTAATCTTAAGTGTATTATGAACTCTTATTCGCGAGGGATTGTCTTTTGATTTGTACAAGTGAGAGTGGTCAGATCACTGACTCAATATGCTTATCATTTTAGGAACAAGGCCGAGTGGGGAGCTGAGAACATAATTACACAAGATGGAATTCACTCCTTCCTTAGTTTAAGGTAACTAGATGAATTTTCTCTTAAATGGTGTCTCCGGTATTTGAACAAAGGGCTCTACCCTCTCTATGACATAAAAGGGGTTTTTGTTTATTGGTAAAACCATAAACAGGTTCTTCATTAGAGGAGCATTGGTATTTAAGGATTAGAGGTAACCTAGGGGTAAACGGTAATTTAACCCAACTGGTGTTACGAACACTCGTGAAGAACTAACCTACTGTAATTGGTCTATATCCGTGGATACAGAAATATATCTACAGTGAGAAGAGTTTTCAACTATGAGTCTTTAGTGGAGTGTACACACAATTAACGAATATTGAATAATGTGGTTATTGAGTTTAGCCAATTAATCTCACATCGTTGTAACTTCTGATTTGTAGGTCCCTTAGGTCACTTTCCTAACTCGTAAAAGGGTAATAAGATTTATTTATATTGGTTGTAATTTGAAATGTTCAAAATTACTTTGGGAATTAGTTTAATGTATA
>JBBPDI010090865.1:0-12108 GCA_037974545.1 Cucumis variabilis | reverse complement strand
ATTATTATTATTATTATTATTATTATTATTATTATTATTATTATTATTATTATTATTATTATTATTATTATTATATTTTTGTTGAATTCACAACACGATGACTATTGTCACAATATGGTTAATAGTTAGTTTACATATTTTAATGTTATTGAGTGAAGAAATTGGCCATGGATCGTCACATTGTATTTATCAAATTAATGGCACAATCATCAAGTATTGTATTGAAGGCTAATGACCGCTACAAAATTGTGTTTTACCTTTTATTCTTCTATATGGAAATTGAACAATCATCCACTGCTTGATGTCCCTCCTTTAATTACTAAAGTGTTCTTCAATAGTCAATGATTGAAATTTAAATAGCTGTATTAATTTTAATCTTGATAATAAATTAAATTTGGAATGGTAACTTAAAAAACTGAGAATTCATTTTTTTTAAAAAAAGAAAAAGAGTGAGAATAATCCATTGAAAAAGTAATTGATTATGTTAGATTTGTAATTTGTTTATTCAAATAAAAGATTTATAAATCTAATTTTTCTTCAGTAATATTGAAAATCTAATTAAACTTCAATATGGAAACATAAAATTTTTAAAAATAAATAAGAGCATTAATTTTACATAAATATCACAACAAAGCTTAAAGCATAATGTACAATCTAAAGCAAATGAAAATCCAAAACAAAGAAAGAAAAAAGAAACACTCACAGTGTGGATTTGTCCACGGCTGTCGACGAGTGGTAGGTAAAGCTTACAAGAAAAAAGAAAGGTGGTGGCGCGACATGGAGAAAAAAAATGGAATAGAGAAAGGAAGCAGAATAGAGAAAGGAAGAAGAAGAAGGAGAATAGAAGTAGAACAAAGAAAGAAGAAGAATAGAATTTGAAATGAAGAAAGGAAAGAAAGAGAAAAAAAAAAGGGAAACCAAATGTATGGCGGCAATCGACAGAGAAGAATGATAAGAAGAGAAGAATTATTAGGGTTACAGACTTACACTACAGTAAAGGTAAAGTTAATTTTTATTTATTTATTATTAATTAATTAATATATAATTTCTTTTTCTTCGGGCCGGGGTGGGTGATCGAGTTGGGGTCGAGGACGGAGACCTCGATTTGCCAATGGAGAAAAATCCTCCCCACTCTCTCCATATTCCCTGTGTATTTCAAATTCTCTGCTTTGTTCGGGTCGGGTCCCTGCAAGTTAAATGGACATCTATAGGTGTAAGCAAGTAGTTTTAAGGGAAATTGCATCAAATGATAAAAACATTTAGAAAAAAAAATAGCTCGTCACCTATTTTTTGAATGCTACGAATATGGTAAAATTAGTCATATCATATGACAATCATAGGTCTGTCGAAGGGCTATCAGACAATAATCATAGGGTTATCGACTTTTAAACTTTCTACTTTTGCAAATTAAAAAATGTAGTGACATGGGCCCTGTTATTATAAATTTTTTGCTATTTTTGCAAGGGCCCCTAGTTTTAATTCTCTTTGTATTCTTTCAACTTAATTATCATAACAGTTAAACGATAAGTGAACCCTAGAACTAATGTTTAGAAAAAATTTCTATGTTCGATCTTAGATCACCCAGGTAAACCTAGTGTCTTGCTTGCACTTGGACAAGCAGTAGGAGAACTTATACTCAACGAGAACTTATGTATCATGCAATGAAGAGGTATATAGTGAGCATCTCACATGCTATGATCATGACCCATGACTCATCGCCTAGAATTAAGGCACACAATACAGAAAGTTATGGTGAGGGCATTACGCGCAATGACCTGACTTAGTGACGTATTGCAGTTACACTATACACATGCGAAATTATTAAGTTCAAACTTACAAGAACCCCCCAGGTAGCGAAGGGCATCCAACATTGAACTTGAAGCCTTAATCACCTACTGTACCATTCAGGAATGTATCATTTTGGTAGTGGTCACTGTCAACTCGTATAGCATATAAAAGCTAGGCGAGAAGAGTCTGAATGTCATTTGAATTTGTGTATATCAATTTTTTATATTGTTATTAATAGCTCTACGAATACCATTAATAAAAGTTAATGACTTTTTGCTATGACAACATTCATAAAACGCTACAAAAAAATTGTTTATAGCATTTTTTTTAATGTTATTAAAATAGATATTGAGTGGTTTTGATAACGCTTTCCAAATGCAATAAAAAACACTACAAAAAGTCTTTTATAGCATTTTCCAATGTTATTAAAAACGTTGTTGAAACATTTTTATAGCACTTTTCTAACGCAATAAAAAATGCTATCCAATTTTTAGTAGCGTTTTTTCAATGTTATTAAAATAGTTATTGAAACGTTTTGATAACGCTTTTTGAACGCTATAAAATGTCTTTTATAGCATTTTTCAATGTTATTAAACACGCTATTGAAATATTTTGATAGCAATTTTCCAACGCAATAAAAATGCTACCAAACTGTTTCAATAGTGTTTTTTTCACGTTATAAAAAGAATGTATACCATCATATATGTGCTATCACTGGGGACATATTATAGCGTTTTGCAAGCGGTGTAAAAATGCTATGAAAAGTCATGGACTTCAATAACATCGGCTACGATAACATTTCAAAAACGCTATCAAAAATCAACGATAGCATTTGTTTGATGCTATCGTGAGTGATATTTCTTGTAGTGTCTACAACTTTGGTTTCGTCACCTAACTGTTACTCCTTGATCCAACTCATAGGCGACAAGCACAAGATAAATACAACAGAAACATAATTTACACATTTTGAACCTTACTTCGGCGCCTAGTAATTTTACAAACATGACTTAACTTTAACTCTTAGGAGACAACTCAAAGAGATGCAATAAAATAGCGGAAAAACTTAACTTTTTTCTTTTATTAACTTAACACTTACAGAGTTCATACATTACAAATTACAATCCTTAACTCTACTTTGCATGAAATGAAACCAAGTATGATGTCTTCACATCCTTCTACTTCTCACCAGGGTGTTGCTCATCGCTCCAAGTTGTTTAGGATTAGACTCCAATCTTCGTCCTTTTTCCTTTCTGTCATCTTAAATCCAACTTAAGAACATTCTTCAGGATCTTCCTTTTCTTTCTTCACCGCTAAATGTTGCTCCTTGTGGTAAATACTTAGAGGCGTAAATGTGCAACCTCGTCCTTCACCTCAGTCGTCAAACCACCTCTCTTAGCGAATCACGCTTAAGGTTATCGTCTCCCTAACTCGGCTCTTTGGTTCTCTAGCTCACTGGGTTTGGTCTTGCCAACCTGGATATTGCACTCGCCTTCCTTCCAAGTCGGATCACTTGCAATAAGAAACAATTTACTTACCAAGCAGCTCATTAAATGCATGATGAGATTGTTGGTTTTTTATTGTGCTCTATAATAATTTTATGGATAACTGATTTATTGTTTAATTATTTAATAAAAGTTATTATTCTCATTATTATGCAATTGCATGTTATTGTATAATAATGTCCATGAATATGTTATTATATTCTAAATATCCCTAATCAATTATTATTGTAGGAACAATAATAAATGAACATTAGTATGAGTTATAATTGATAATCATAGGATAATTATATATGTAGAGACATAAATTATAATCATATTTTTTTTATTAGAGAATAAGAATTGGACTGATCCCTTTTGAGATTATTACATTGATGTGTCATAAATAATCTCAAATAATTGATTGTTTTTATCCTTAAACCTGAGCTTATCATAGTATCAAACATAAGAATTGATCTATTCTTATGCAATCAAACGTTATCTTTAACCAGATATTTATAAAGTTTATACTCAAATACGTTATGAATTATGTAGTTGACAAGGATTAATCGAGATGGAATTTATCCCTCTTGTTATGTAGAGATATCTCTGGACTCCTCGATTAAGTTTGACTGTGGGAAAGCATGATCGTGCTATAAATGAATTAATAAGGGTATTAAAGACATTTATTATTCCAGTATGCTTATTGATCGAGAAAGTAATTGAATTAGATAAGATGACTTTGTCCATGCCTTATATTCAATTATAGATATCGCATGATAAAAGGATTAACGCAATAATTATATTAGGTTATGTTAGATCACCAACTTAATTTAATATGGGAAGCCATAACGTCTTACTAGAGACCAATTATGACTTATGGGTCATAAATTAATGTTTATGGACCCATTGTCATATTAAATTAACCTAACAGATCGCATACGAAAGAACTGTATTGAATTGTCTTTAGGCTGGATAATTAATAAATCCAATTGGAGAATTGGAATCATATTAGGAAACGTAATTAACAAGTCCAATTAGAGAATTGAAAACTTATTAGGAGATGTAATTAATTGATAAGCTTAATTGAAAATTGGAAGCTTAATAGGAATCCTAAGCTTATTAGGATTCCTGAACTTATTAGGAATCTTAAGCTTATTAGGAAACTCCAAGAAGCCTATAAATAAGACCTTAGGGGTCTTATTATATATACAAGCTAAGACAAGCAAAAACATAAAATTCATTCTACACAAATAGAGAGTAGAGAGAGTCAAAATTCTCATTTTATGAGGTTCTAGTAGACCCGAATTCGAGGAGTCGAATTCTCAGTTTGTTTGTGGATACTGTCAGAGAACGCTACTTATTTTATTGCGTTTTAGTGATACGAATTTAAAGGATCGTTCTATTCTGAACAAAAAGCAATTTTAACTTGAAGAATTATTCACATCGACATAGAGGTATGTTTATTCGTGATTTAATTGTTTGTGCATAGTCTGTTTATGTTCTAAAGGTTAGAGAAATATTTTTTATGTTAATTTCGCTGCATCTACCCCTAGTTTGTTTTCCAACAGAGATGTCCTGGTTAGCACACCATGTAAGCTATAGAGTAACTCTACCTTTCCTCCTTAACTAGGCTTCAACACCTCAAAACCAACCTTCACATGGCTTCAATGTCTGACAACCTGAGAAGGGGAAAACTTAAAACACAAGTCAAACGAACTTAGTGAGTGATGAGTTTGAGGAAACCTTTTTTTGGAAAAGTACAGAATCACAAATAATAAGGTTAAATTGCATTAGATAAATCAAAGCAAATATATCCACCACAAATAAATTGCCATCACAATTAAATCACCAACACAACAAGCATCACAAGCATCGCGTGCTTAAGTCATCGCATAAACAAGTTCATCTCTAAGACTTGGGATTCATACGAGTTACTTGGGATATTTGCCAGTGTCTCGTCATATTCAACTTTCTTAGATCTACAATCTACCATCAATAAATGTCTCATCACCAACTTTCTTAGACCTGAGATTTTCCCCTCGCCAAGACCTGTAATTTACAATCAACCAGCGTCATACAAGTTACCTGGAACTTCCATCAACATCTAGCATCAAGAACACATCACAACTTGCCCCGACCTTGGATTCTCCCCTCGCCTAGACTTGGAATTCATACTCAACCAACATCACACTAGTTATTTAGGAGTGTTAAATTGTGATAGATCAACCACCACCACACTCAATTACACAGTTAAGTAACAAGGAATTGTTAGTTCATAGCTTACTCCTATCAAAGATTATCATAGTATAACAAAGGTGTCTCATAAACATAATCATATAGTTACAAATAATACTTACAACACCACATTTATAAACAATCCTTTTCAAAAGAAGACCATGAATACAAACATTTTCCTTTCTTAAGCAATTATTCAATAATCATATGCAAGCGTGGAAACATTCAATCATAAGTAATGGTTTAGAAATTATGTTTGAAATCTGATTTGTCATTTGCGGATGCTTATTCATTATATAGGTGCCACACCCCACCTCAAATGTCCCTTTTGCAGGACATGCCGCCTAGTCACCCATCGCATACCTCTTTGCTAGATGATGCGTTGAACGCCTAGTAAGCAGAACATCTTACTTAACTTTTCTTTTAGCAAAACCCTTGCTTCAACTTAGACTTTCTCATTGCAGCGGAAATTTACAACTTTTGATACTTACCCTGTCGCCTAGTACATAACACAACTCAACTTAAAGTCCTAGGCGACAATCTCAAGAGATAATAATAAAACAATGGAATACATAACTACTTCTCTTTATTAACTTAACACATTTATAAGGTTCAGACGTTACAAATTACATTCCTTTTTGGCTTTCTCGCAAAATATAAACTAAAGCTAACTTTTGGTCCACCTTTCCTCTTTCTTCTCACTTGGCTTCCACGCGTAACTCCCACCCCTTACTTGACTTCAATGCCTAATAACCTTGGAAGGGAGGAACTTAGAACGTAAGTAAAAGGCTTAGTGAGTGATAAGTTTAGGAGACACCTTTGTAGGGAATACAACAGATTAGATATAAATAATATCAATTCCAAAACACCTATGCATATACATATACATATATAAAATTATCAACTCACAATCATGACTTTCATCACATCAAACACAACCACGGGCATTACAAAGAATTTCGTATGGATCACGTCATCGTGTAACCATTTCTCATCACTAGGACTTGGGAATCTCCCCTCGCATGGACCTAGGACACATCTCAACCTGCATCTCTTGAGTTTCTTAGGGTTCTACCAGCATCTCACAAATCATTTAACGCCTCATGGTCCTAGGGTTCTTCCCTCGTCTAGACCTGGGAAACGTCTCAACCAGCGTCGTAACATGACATAAGTATTTTGTCAAATCATGCGATATGAACATCATGTGAGTTAATCATTATGTTTTCACCATTTTCAACAAATTACACATTATAAGGAAAATTGCCTCCTTTATTCTTTCACTGTTAGTTTCATCACGTTGTATGCCTCTAGCACACTGCATCATCAACTCGCAGAATCATTCTACATGTTTTATTATGTCTTTGTACCCCTTTTCTCAGCTCAATATTTTACCACACTCTTTTATCGAGTTGTAGCCATGTGGAGTAGTCTTAATGTATCCAACTGGTTCCATCAATTCCATTACGCATAACGCGCCTTCCAATGCCAGATCACATAACAAGCAAAGGACATTCCATACCAGATCAAACAGGAAGCATGAGAAATTCCATTCAAGATCACATAGCAAAGATGAGGCATCCCATTCAAGATCACAAAGCAAGGATGAGGCAACTCATTCAGGATCACACAACATAAATAGGGCATTCTATTCAAGATCACACAATAGGAATAAAGCCTCTTATCCTATATCACACAGTAAGGATGAGGCATCTCATCCAATATCACACAACATGAATAAGACATTCTATCGTACATGGTACAAAGATTAAATTATTCAATCGTTGTGAAGTTCTTATACCTCCTTTAAGCACATCATTTCTAGTGTACAATAAATCCTATTCATTTGTAAATCATAAGCATTTCAAGAATAAGAAAGCATAAGAAAAATCATATAATTAAATTCATGGTCTCAATAGAAATGTGTTTTAGAAACCTTTGAAACTTGGAATTATTTAGTAAAAGAAACCACTCACCACACTAAAGGCTCCACTCCCTTGTTCATGCTTTCAGATTTCTCTTCACATGTTAACTCTCGGGACTCCCTTTTGATGAATTATTAGAATGGTAATATCTTATGCCCCATTTTCTTTTGGTTTTTGGTCCTATTTAAAGTGACCATTCACGTTCATGGGTTATTTTCATGCTTTACACATGTCACCTTATCATTTTGTCGTGTTTTGTAGTCAACCAAACTTGACACGTAAGTCCAGTGTCAGTTACGAAAAGACATTCTTCTTGAGACGTCAATCTTATCTCCTTGAAAATCCAAATGTCTCATCATCTAACATTTTTCTCGAGAAGTCACCAAACATTAACTTCGCCTCAGTGAGTTATCTAGTCATCTATTCGACGTCCATCTTTTTAACAGTACGTCTACTTTATCACAACCACACCTAGGTGTAGACATTTCTCCTCGCATCATTACACCCCTTAACTAACCTTTAACTTTTATCGCATGCTTCTTCCTTGCCAACTAAGTCTCATCACATCACTTTTTTTAACGCGATAGAACTTGAGCTTACACGCTTCTTATAGCATCGTCCTTTCTCCATTCACATTCTTCCTCACAAAATGCCTTTCTTTTATACTTCGTCAAACTTACCCTTCTTGGCAGATCTCTTCTTCGACAGGACTCCCTTTTGGGATGAAGGTCTCACAAAAAGTCTCATTAATCATTTTTTCAGTAAAAAAATCATTAACAGAAGAATACTCATAATCAAACATATTAAGTATTAACAACTAAGAAATTACGATGATGTCTTGTTTTGTTACTCATAACATTTGATCATTAAAAAGGATCACTCACAAAGATACTTAGCCACAACTCCTTTCTTCTCTATTTTTGGATTCCTCTCATCACCCAACGGTTCTCTTAACCGGTTGTCCAACATATACATCTTCTCCTTGACATTTTTGTCTGATAATTCTAATACCTCAAAACAAAACTTCCTTTGGCCTTTGGACTATTTATAGTGACGTCTCACATCCAAGGGTCACATTCATGCTTTCCAAGTGCCACCTTACTAATTCGTCGTGCCATGCAGCTAACCCAAAACAAGTGGGCAATCTTTAGTGGCAATTGAAAATTTCCTTAAGACGCACACCTTATCTCCTTGAAAAGCAAAATTCTTTAATCGTTAACCTTCTAATCTTCTTGGGAAGCACCAGACATTTACTTCCCTCAGTGAGTTCTCAAGTCATCTTGACAAGACACTTATTTCATCGTCACACTTTCTCATACATAGGTACTTCTTCTCGTATTACTATGCTAAACACCTAACTCTTGGCGTTTAACTCATTTTCTTTCTTGCCAGCTATTTTTATCGTGTTGCTTCCCTTCAAGTGATAGAACTTTGACTTAAGCACTTCTCTACGAGTCCCCTGCTCTCTTTTTGCATACTTTCTCGCGAGATGTCTAATCATACTTATTCGAAATAATTTCTGAGGAAGGATCTCCTTCGGTAGAACATCTTTTCTTCAGATTATGGCCTCACAACGCATATTAACTTAGCAATTAACAGAAGCCTAGCAATTTATGAGTCGTATGGTGAGATGTCAGTACATCATTATGCAAGATGATTCGCTAGAAGACAACAATGGTAGTTAGGGCTGATGTGATAAGAAACAACTACTTTCTGTGCTGACATTTATAGGCAATGATAATTGTGCAGCATTAGCAAGGATAGATGTGTAGCATTGCATAATTAATTTTCCACCTAAAGTATGCCTATAAAAAAATTTAACTTCACTATGAACAAGACATCTGAGGAGGCCATCTCTTAAGGATGTCGGTGAAAGGAAGAGTTTTAGAGTTTTTCACCATCTGTAGTAGTAGTTCTTCCTTCATCTCTTCTCCAATCATCAATATTCAATATTTGAGTGAGAGCTTAGAGAGAAATTAGAGAGAAAAGTTCACCACTCATTCCTATTGACTTGTAAAAGAGCCAAGGAATGCAAGACAATGCATTTTACAACTCGACTCATCTCTTTACTTTCCATTTTTGTATTTTGTAATATATTGAATAAATATTTTTATCTTCATGGTTGAGAGGCCTACATTTGTGAATACAATGCATGTTTTATCCACATTTTCTCTTTCATTCCTTTATTATTCATCTTATTTAAGTGTTTTAAGTAGTTTAAGTTTATGTTTTGTATTTGATAAGGATTCTTTGGTTATAAGTCTTATCATGTTTAGCTAAGCTTGACTCAATCGCTTGGCTAGTGTTCATCGCCAACTGCTCGAGAAAGTAAGTAGAAAGGACATTACTAAACATGCGTAAAATAAAGTTTGGAAACAAACTCCATTATAATGTTTTGCCTCCAATCATTGTGTCCCAAAAGGAGAACAAGTGTAGTGTTCAAGCATCGAGAGGTTGGTTACCTTAAATAGAGAGTTAACATGATGCTTATAAGTAAGGAAACCTAGATATATATCACTTAATCTATCTTTGTCATGTGTGTCTCGAAAGGAGAACAAGTATGGTGTTTAGGCGCTTAGAGGTTGTCTGCCTTAAATAGAACATGGTTAAGTAATCTATATTGCATCAAGAACATATCACGTGACTTAGATCACCTAGAATACAAAAACGTTATTTCATCTTTTAATGCAAGTCAATTCGCATTCCATAATCATCTCATTCCATTCCCTTCTACAAAATCCTCTGTGTACATAATTAGATAAGTATAATTTTATACTTATACTATATAAAATTTATACTGCCTGGTTGAGAAGTAAGCATTATAGCTAAGTTTTAATAGTAATTCTCTGTGTTTGAACATGTCTTACCCAGGAAACCTCTCGCTTCGCTTACACTTGGACAAATGTGAGGAAAACTTGTACTCAACGTAGATCATCATGAAATTAGAAACGCATAAGTAGGACATGCATTTTTTATCGCGTAAGTCTAACCTAGACAACTGTATTAGTCACATCATTAGAACCTTTCATGATACATCCATGGATGATTTTTTAATAATGCATTAATAATAAAATAAAAATAATAAAGCAAAGTTCAAACAAGTAAGATCGGTAGTTCGTAAACAATAAAGAAAAATCAATGACTTAATTAATAAAATTAACAATTGGTAATGTTCCAACAAATCCTCCTAAATCAAATCACCAAAATTGTCTCAAACAACTTAACGGAAGGGGCAGAAACTCGCTAAGCCGCTTGGCTAGAAGAGGATCGATTTGCAGAAGATGAAGGAAACGCACAGACAACTTCACGTCAACTTGGGCAAACAGACAAGATCGACAAAGCTTGATGGGTGACACGCAGTACAGGACAAAGGGCACAAACAAAGGTTTTCGTGCATGATGGCTTTACGATGACATGTGACGGCTGCACAGATGGAAACTTGCGACGACTTCGTCTGAGTTGAACGACGACGAGGTGCGACGAGGAAAGGCAGGCGGCGAAGCTAAGTCAAATGTTTGAAAGAAACGAACTTCGAGTCTCACTTATAAATATTTTGTAAAATTTGCTATTTTTTAAAAATTTTCCTTTTATTTTTTTTTCTATTAATCATTTTTCAATAAATAACTCAAATTCTTCTCTTTCCTCATTTACTCCCCATCTAATCAACTTTTCTCTTCTCCCAAAATAATTACTCTTTTCCAAATAATTATATTTTTATCCACAAATATAATTATTTTTTTTCACAATAATTATACATATAAAAAAATGCAATTTTTAAAAATAGAAAAATTGACAAACTATTTACGGCCCATAGTAAAATTTTAATCCAAGTCCAAAATGGATAACTAAAATTTTAACCTAAGTCCAAAGTATCTATGTTTTTTGCTATAGGATGTAAATACTTTTCATTTTCTTCTATTTATGTAAATTCTCCTATAAAAAATACATATAATTAACCAAATTTCTTAAAATCCACAACTTTAATTAAAAACCTCATATACAACTTAAGGGGAATTTTTAAAAATAGTAGATTTTACAAAATATTTATAACCTATAGCAAATTCTATCACTGATAGTCATTGATATGCTATAGTGATAGAAGACTATCAGTTATAGAATCCAAAATTTTGCTATAGCCTATAAATATTTTAATTTATTTTGTTATTTTTAAAAATACCCCACAACTTAATTTAGTTTTAAAATAACACCCAAAAATTCAAATCCTCTAATTAATTAAATATTCACTACAAGAAATCGACATAACTGTGATGCCAAAAATAACATCGTTGAAAGGTGCATCATCGTTAATCATCTTTCACCGACGCACGTAATATTACGTCTCAAAAAGTAATTTTCTGCGATGCACACGATGCTACGTTGCGAAAAATCTAAAATTTAAATTTAATACGTTCACTTTCTGCGACACACACTATTTTGACGTCGCAAAAAGTAACTTTCCGCAACGCACAGTATGATACGTCGCAGAAAGTTACTTTCCGTGAAGCATGCATGTCGCGTCGCGGAAAGTCACTTTCAACGACTCACACTATTTAGCTGTCGCAGAAAGTGACTTTTTGTAACGCACAGTAACAAAAAACGTCACAAAAAGTCTGAAAAGTGTAAGTTGTAAGTTACGTATTGAAGTGACAATGGTCACATTTCCACGACGTGTGGCAGGAGCA
>JBBPDI010090858.1:0-12109 GCA_037974545.1 Cucumis variabilis | reverse complement strand
AAGATCACATTAATTCTAATAGGATTAGAATTATGTCTTATTTTAGTTTAATGAAACTAAGTAGGACAAATAGGATTAAAGGTTATAAGGGAACTCAACCGGTAAAGTTTTGTCTAAGGCTAGGAGTACTTAAATTGACGGTTTATGGTATACCTCCTACCTAGGAACTAACTCAGAACCGACATTGAATTAACCTTATTTCTATTAGCATAAGATGTCACTAGGTAAATTAAATTGTTTAATACACCCAAAGTAAATTGGATTTAAGGTTATAAGGAAACTCCATCGGTAAAGTTCTATCTAAGGCTGGGGGTACTTAAGTTGATGGTTTACAGAACACCTCCTACCTAGGAACTAACATGAAACCGACGTTAAATTAACCTTGTTCCTATTAGCATAAGATGCCACTAGGTAAATTAAATGGTTTAATACACCTAGAAACTTTAGAACATTTTAGTGGGAGAAAATTGATATATATGATATATCAATTTTTAGCTCTCACTCTCTAAGAGTTCACATGTAAGATTCATACTCGGTTTCGTGTCGCCCTGGGTGTGGCTTCCCTTCGAAAAATGTTTGTATGAATCAATAACAAGGTGAATAAGGTACATGTTCATAGAAAGTGAGAGAAGGACGTGTGTCAACATATCCTACGATATCCTCCATTAGGTTGCATTGTGATATTTTTATGATCTACCTTCGTGTCGTCCTAGAGCGACCATCCCTTCAGAGGGCTTGATTATAGAAGTCGGAACATTGCAAACTATAAATGGATAGGGTTTCTTAGGTTAATCTTTAATAGTTATTTTTTCTTTCGGTAGCATGCTGAAGCGTACCTTTGGGATCTAAAAATGGTAGGGTCACACTTACAGGATGAATTGAATTAATTAATAAATCCTTGACCCAACAACGGTAGCTAAGGTCTATAGGAATATGAGTTATTCTAATATTAGTTATTAATTGAGATTGTCTCAATTCAGGAGATGAGTAGTTGACCACCCTTCGGTGGCTGTTGCTCTAAAATTCTGAAGTATCATTGCAAAAACTAAATCATTTGTTTGATTAGGATTCTTTGATTGTTTGTTTTTGCAAAATTCATTGGATTATTTTGTGTAATGAGTTAAGACAAAGATAACTAATACGGTCAATTGTTTGATATTTCAACATGTTTTCTTCAATTATTCATCTGCTTAAAATTAAAAAATTAACCAATAAAAATTATGCAACGTGGAAGTCAAACTTGAATATGATTCTGGTTATTGATGATCTATGCTTCGTCTTAATGGAGTAATGTTCTCCTTTCCATGCTCGAAACGTATCTCAGAATTTCAGGGATGCATATAACTGTTGGACAAAGGCCAATGACAAGGCCTACATCTATCTCTTCTGACATACTAAGTAAGAACCTGAGACCATGTCACTGCACGTCAGATTATGCACTCCCTTCAAGAGATGTTTAAGGGGTAGAAAGAAGGAGAGGCAAACGTTGCCCATTCCAAGAGGTTTCAGATGGGTTCATCCTCTAAAACCAAGTTTGCACCTTTATCCTCTGGGATTAAGAAAATCTAGAAATTCCAAAAAGAAGGAAAGGAGAAGCATCTTGTTGCTGCTACTATGGGCAAAGGGAAGGTTAAAATAGCCAAAAAGGGGAAATCTTTCCTCTACAATGTGAATGGACATTGTAAGAGAAATTATCCCAAATACCTTACTGAGAAGAAGAATGAAAAAGAAGGTAAATATGATTTACTTATCTTAGAAATATGTTTAGTGAAAAATGACCAAAATGTCTGGATACTTGAGGAGACACTAACCAGGTTTACTCTTCTTTATAAGAAATTAGTTCCTTTAAGCAGCTTGATGAGGGTGAGATGACACTCAAGGTTGAAACGGGAGATGTCATTTCAGCTCGTGGAGTGGGAGATGTTAAGTTGTCTTTCAGAAATAGATTCTTGTTTTTAGAAAACTAGTGTATAGTTTCTAAGATTAAAAGGAATCTTATATATATCTATTTTTTGTCTTATTGAACAATCATATAATGTAACTTTTTCTTTAAAGGAAGTGAACATTTCTAAGAATAGTGTACATATTTGTTCGGCTAAGCTTGAAGATAACTTGTATGTATTAAGACTAACGAAGCTAAAGTAATTTTAAATCATGAGATGTTTAAAACTATAAATGTAACTCGTTTCATTTAAATATATCTAGGAAGGTAAGGACATACCTTCGTAAAAATTCTTCTACGGATTGGAGGCTTGAAAGCGTCTTGATTCGATACCTCGAGAAAGAATGAATTTTCCTTTTTATTGATAGAGAATGAATAACTTGAAACAAGAATAGGAAAAGTAAACTTTAAAGATTTTTTGTTTAAAATCATCTTTAAAGATTCTTAGTCAAGGATCTTAAGAAGTCTTGTTAATGAAGTAAGAAAAATAACTTCTATAAAAAATCTTCAAGTGAGAGGGAATGCAAACTTTTTGGTGAAGTAATTAAAATATCTTCTCTACAAAATCTTCATATGATAAAAAGTGCCACCAATTAAGGAAACAACAAATATTCAACTTGGAAAATATTTTCTTTTTATATTAAATAATTTTTTAAAAAAACTAAATATATTTTTTGTAAAAATCGTAACAAAATTTATTCCTTCCCATGTAGAGAAAGTAGCTGAATAAGTTCTCTTAAGTGTTAACTCCGAGACTTTAACAAGAAACCCACTGTCACATTGGCCTTAAAGGGACTTTGGTTTATGGGTTGACCATAAACAAATTGTTTATTAGAAAATCCATGGTACTGAAGAAGATATATGTAAACATGGATAAAAAGTCACCCAATTATATAACTTACAAACAACTCTTGAAGGATCCAATTAGTTATAATGCTTTTATCTATGAACACAACTTGTCAAATGATAGCACAAAAAATCTACTATCTAATCCCATTTTATTTGAGATTGTTCCATAATTTTAAGTCCTTATTTTTCTATTTTGTAGGTTTGAAGCAAAGTAATAGTAGAATTCATTGTTGGTGTTGAATTGGAACTAAATTGGGCAAAATTGGAGAATAAGGCACCAACTAGGTCAAACATAAAGAAAAAGTCATATCTGGCCTCTGTCTTGCAATGTTGCGTTGTCTTATAGCGCTCTGTGCGACAACGTAGGTAGTACATCAGATTTTGCGAAAAGCCAAACACCTTAACTCTCAAAGCCTAAGCTACATGTGTTCATCTGTCAGTGTCGTAACAATGTCCTAGCACCACGACATCGTAACGAATTTTATAAAATCACTTTCCACCGCTAGGTTAGGAGAACCTATGAACCCCATCGTTCTAATATATATTTCTCTCTATTTTTCTAGTCTTTGAGCTAGTTTTATGCACCCGATCATCGCCTCACCATTCAGCATGTGGAAGAGAGACTAAGTTACTCTTTTCTAGCTTGGATTTCTTGAGATATCTTTATATTTCATTGGATTTGTGAGAATTTAAACTGAATTCTTGTGTTGTTATTGGTTTAATTCTGATTTTTAATTATTATATTCATATTGTCATACACATGTGGAATCTACTATTAAAGCTTTTATTCTCTATGCAACTCCTTTTCCAAGGTTGTACACAAGTTGTGAGAAGTAATTAAAGAGTTAGGTTATTGCTAATTGATTCAGAATTAGTATTCTTCTAATAAATTTTGAATTGAACCAAAAATGTAGTTTGATTAGGTGCCTAAAAATTAATCTATATTGACTTAACACGAGTCGCGTTCTTAGTGCAATTAGTTCGAATTTAATAAGGGATGTTTCATAAGAACCATCTTGAATTTTCTGTTGAGTATTTTTCTTCTAAACTAAATCTTTTATACTAAGGTTACGAGAATAGATGATTCTTTTTATTCCTATTTTATACATGGTATATATAAAAGTATGGATGAGGAGAAACTTTTTGTTTCCAAGTTTTTTCTTCTTCTTAATTGATCTTATTGGTACCTACTTTGGTTTTATTTTAATTTGCTTCTTATTTATTTTTTAATTTAAAATTAATTATTAATAAATACTTGGATATTAATAATTTTAACTTTTACTCTTCGATTAATTATGTCATTAAAATTTCTCTAAAACCATTTACATCCCTCTATCTCCCACCTATTCACATTCCCTTCTCTCATATTAACTATTTTGTATCTCTTTGAACCTTTCAAATTCTTTTTCCTTTTCAAATCTTTGGGTATAAATATCCCTTTTTTCTATTTTCTTTTCATGTTCACAACTCACAACTAAAAAGTTGAGGGTATGAAGAAAAAATCAAATCATGTTTTTTATTCTCTTTTTTTCCCTATTTTTATATAAAAATATATTTATATTATATTTCTTCATTAATAGGTTTATTTTTAGTACACAACAGAAATAGGGGAGACTCGAACCACCAATTTCATACTTCATAGTTGACACGTACAACTATGAAGTTTAAATTATGAAATGTGTAAATCATGCGATCATGAGAATTTTTTTTAATGTAACTGTGGGGATCTTGGACATTGTAAAATGATGAAATTTTGTCTCATGTTTTTTTTTCTTGATTTAAGTATTTTTTATTAGAGCTATTTTATTAATAAAATGGTTAAGTGGTTTATATTTTACTTTGTTAAAACCATGTAAATATTGTTCAAATTTATTAGGTATACATAAAGGTAATGAAATGTGTAAAACTATACATATGAAATTCTTTCCTTTAATTTTTTACCAACAAAACCGTTAAAAAATTATCATTTCACATTTATAATTTCATAATTTCGAAAGTTGTAAATTTTTAATAGTTTTATCTAGTAGTTTCTAAAAAGAGATATAACAAATTTTAACGGTTTTGCAACATTACTCAACTCTTTAACATTACATAAAAAGACTTAGATTCAATATTTGATCGAATAAAATTGAAATTTTGCATGTATTGAACATGAAAAAAAACCATACAATAGCTAACTCAACAGGGTTGCAAAAAAGAATGAATGAAAGAGAAATTTTTTATTTTTCTATTGTGACAGATAAATTGTTGCGAGCATGCAGAAATGGAAGATAACATTTTTTTCAATTTTTTATTATTGCTATGAATTAAGTATGCTTTTGATGTAAAGATGTAGGATGTATTTACCACTATAGTATATTATGGATCTTATAATTGAGGAATCGAAGGAAAACAAAATTGTCTTCTCTATTTGTGTAACGACCCAACTTTTTGAAACTACATTGATGGCCATTACTTTAATACAAAAGCACTTCTTTTAAACATGAATCTTTATAAAACCATCACTGTCAAATAACATCAAAGAAAAACTTTTATTCGGGCCCTGTTTCAATCAACCAAAAGTTTAAAAATACAGTTTATAAAAAAAAATCTATAACTCTGACAAACCACAAAAAATTTGCTAAATAATCTCATGTCCTAAAGAAAACATCAAATCATAAGCAGAAGCATTTTGAACTACAATCCCTATGGCAGTCACGCCTCCTTCTTGTCTGTCGCCGGTCTGCCTCCTTTGTTATCTTTGCCTGAAAAGTTAAACATGAAAAGGGTGATTACAACATACTCAATAAGAGACCCACTACTGGTCCCGTTAGGAAAAAAATAAATTATTAACTCCCTAATGGTGTACCCTGCACAGTCACAGTCTTGTGATCCCGTAGGATACACATAATTAGTCTAGTGTTCTTGAAGGATACACATATCAGTCTAGTGCTTCCAAAGGATGCACATATCAGTCTAGTGTTCTGCAGAAACACATATCAGTCAAATAATCCCGTAGGATTCAAAAAGTGGTTATCCCGTAGGACACCTTCAAGGTACTACCCAATAGGACAACTAATAATTTTTCCCCTCAGTCCAATCTTTCATCTTAACAGTCTTTCTCAGTACAGTCAAACATTTTCATCACGTAACACTTCTTATAACCTCTAACAGTCACCTTATTCTAACTTAACTCAAGGCTAGTCAGAACTTGTCAGTACATCAATCAACAATTAATAATCACAACATCCCTTTCAGTCTACAAGTGTACAACCATACGTCTCCTTAGTTTAAATGAACCCAACAGTAACAATATATCATGCATTCAGTCTAAACAAAGAGAAACTCACCACTTCAAATCCCTCTCCTATCAGAAACATCAACGAGTTACAATAAATCAACATCCGTATGAGAAATATATATATGCATAATCTAGTCAGTCACTACAAGCACGCAAACCCAGTCCACACCAAACCATACATAAATACTAATACCTTCAAGTACTCAGACCACAACCATACATAGTTATATGTATTTTTCGTAATCGAACATAACATAAAATACAAGTTTACATCCATAAATATGTCACAACCATCATCCTTTCTCAATTCAGATATAACATCACCATTCATCACAATCAAGCTATAAGTGAGTCCAGTAGGAAGTCCCTTACTTTAGCGTTTGGTGAGCTCCTTAACCGCACTAGAATTCATAAAAACAACCTAAGCATAGGTAATTAGAAATCGATCACTTTCACAACCAATTTCATCCACTCTATTTATTCTTTACACAACTTTTACAACTTACCCACAATGTAGAGAGTTGAACCCAAACCCACTCGATGAAATCCAAGGGATTTATGTGAGTTCCTGATTTGTACCTTGAAGAAACAATTTCAATCAATTACTAACCCATCAATATTGGTTATAAACGAAAACACAACACACTTATAAAACCTCAACTGTTTGTGGCGAGAAGAAACGACAAGGGCAACAAGTTAAGCAAAACTAAGCGCAGTTCAGTTGAAAGGGAAACATTTGGTTCCGAAACGGCTCCAACTTACCAAAATTTGACGAACGCCGGCATGCAGATTAGAATGGAGGGGAAACGCGGTGGCGCAGATTGGAATGAGGAAGAAACACGGTGGCGCTCTGCCGGATGAAGGTGGGCTTCACAGTGACTCCACCAACCAGAGGTGCGGCAGAATGATGAGATCGGGCAGAGATCTAGGCAGAGACGAATGATGAAGGGTCACAGTGGCTTCACGATGGCCGAACATGAAGGAGAAACGACCGTCCGTGCGACTTTGTTCAACTGGTACAGGCGGTAACGTGGAGCTTCGTCATCGATCGGTGGGCTGCTTGTCGACGGTCGCAAACGAAAACAAGGGAAAGATGGTTGGTCGGCTTTAGTTCGGGCAGAAGAAGAAAAAGAAAATTTAAGGGGGCGGCTGCGCGAGGAAGAAGAAGAAGAAAGGAAATTCTTTTTTCTTTCTTTTTTTTTTTTAGAACAAATAATAATCAAATAATAACAATTAATAATAATAATATGTTATTATTATTATTATTTCCCAATATTTTTCCCTTTCTCTCCTTTTCTTTTCCAACTATTAGAAAAAGAAGATTATCCTCTTACAAGTTAAAGGAATAAATAACACCCAACCAACATTTAAACCTTAAAATAAAGAAATTTGATTAAAAGAATTTACCTTAGCGTTCGGGGTGTTACAATTTGTATTATTTGAATAATATATTTCTATTTAAATTTAATTACTCATTTCAAAACAATAACTAATTATAATTCTTGGAAAATTTATTTAAAAATTATATTTCTTGAATAGTGTAGAAATACATAAAATATATAGAATTAGCACAAATGTCCAAATAATAATTAAGTCAATTTCGAAGTCCAAAATTCCAATCCATTTGACCATTCGAAATGTAATTGGATACATATAAAAAAACCAACTCATCGATCTAAAGTTTGATTGAATGAATTATTTTATTGTCATACTATCATATTCTTTATATCTTTTAGCTCATTCGATTTATACACACGTGTATAACAAGTCTGGAGTAAGAGGTCTCTCGAGAATGAAGTTGAAAAATATATTTCCAAAAAATCATGAGTAAATAAATATCATACTATTCGTGTAATTAATTACTATCTTTTTATCTAGTTAAATAAAATATAAAAAAAAAAATTAACATGCATAGCACGTGTTACCAACTAGTACATATTAAATAAGCAAACACTCCTTTAACAAATTCTTTGGTGTGCTACAATCTACTTTATCTGGTAGGAACATAACCATCATCTCCATGGGGTCAGGCTCGTTAGCCCATTGTCCTTCAGCTTATTCGGACTTGTGTTCATGCTCGTGCTATTTTTTGGCGTGAGAATGCTCATGATCTTATTTAGCTTGTTTTCTTTTCGTTTTTTGTTTGCTTGTCCCCGAGTAGTGGGATTGTTTTATTTGTGTTGTTTTTTTTCATTGGTTTGTGGGGTTGTTTGAGTTGCTTTTTTTTGGTATTGTTGTTGATGCTTTTGTTGTTTTGTGTTTTGGTTGTTCTTTCTTTTGGTGCTTTATTGTTCTTCCTGTGTTTGTGAGCTTTTGTTACTCTGGTGTCTTGGCCTCGAGCTTTGAAGTCATCTTTGTTGTTGTATAATAATATTACTTTTTCAAAAAAAAAATTGTCATTATGTTTGCTGTAACTAGGTTTATTTACTAGCTAATTACTAAGAATTAAGTTTTCTGATATTGTTCAACGACAAATGGGGGAGTTGAAACATTCATTGATTTTGCTTCATGTTTTTGCTTAAAAAGAGAGATCAAATAATTAACAATATTATTATTGGTTTGTGAAATTTTTTTTTCGATCTTTTGATCATTGTTAGAATGCGTTGAATCCTAAGCATAATTGGTTTAATCAGGAGATGATTTATTTAAATACCTCATCCTACCTCATCCTAATCAAAATTAGTTTAGGGAGATGTTATGATTTATTTAATTAGTTTCCTTTTATGCTTTTAGGTTTATATAAACTCTAACTTATTAGGCATTATTCAGTATATAATTTTTTTATCATACTCTCTAACAAAATTGTTCTTCTTCTGTCTTATAAACTTAGTTAACACATTGTTAGAGAATCACGTCAATTTGGGTGTTGATCTTCTCTATTAATTTACATTCTTCTATATTCTTTACTTCTAGATTTCGTAACAATCATTATGTACTCTATTCAAGAAAAAAAACATTGGTAAAATGATTTTATGAAGTTTAACCAAATAGCGAAATAATAAGGAGAGGCAATGTGTTTATAATCTATAGTTGAGAGTTTTTTTCAAAGAGTACTAGAGGTTTATGGATTAGTAATTTTACTCAAATATCTCAATCAGGTTGACATATCTTTAGTCAGTTATTTTAGATATCATTTAGATGACTTGAAAATTAGCAATCAACATATTGTACTTAAATATGGTTGTTTTCTTCTAATTAAGTATAAGAATGTACAGAAATGAGTTAGTTTTATTTTAAGAAGATTAAAAGAATAAATTAAGGAAGAAAAGATAAGGAGAAAGCAAAAAACAGAAATAACTTCAAATAAATGCAAATTTATAAAAGTCTTTGGTTCTATTCTTACTAACCAATTTCTTTGACTCAATAAATGAAGCTTCAAATGTGACTCCTATAATAATTAATAGTGAAATAGATCCCTACCTATTGTATTTAATGTATTCAAAAAATAATTTTGAATTAATAGATTAGGAATGAAATAGTAGTTATCTTAGTAGTTAATTCTCATACAGCCCAATTAATGAGTAATTTCCTAAGACTAATAACTATAATCAATTTCCAGTGTTCGATTCTGGATCATCTAGGTAAACCTATTGTTGCACTTGCATTTGGGCAAGCAGTAGGAAAACTTGTACCCAACGAAGACTTAAGTATTTTGCAATGAAGAGGTACATCGCAAGCATCTTACATGTTATGATCATGAGTCATGACTCATCGCCTAGAATCAAAGCATGCTATACAAAGAGTTATGGTGAGTGCATTATGCGTGATGACCTGACTTAGTAACATATTGCATATGTGTTACACACACACGAATCTATTAAGGCCAAATTAGACAAGCAAGTTTTTGGCACCATTGTCGGAGAATTTATTGATAGATATTAGAGTAGAGTCTTACTTTGAGTTTAGGCAAAGAATTTGATTTGAATGGCTCACGCGATTAACCGAAAATCGTGCGAAGAGGTTCAAGGTACCATAGTAATCTGTGCTTGCTTGAACCAACCTCAAGATCAATGTATCTTTTAAATGATGACCTAGAGAAACTCAATGGATGCAGTTGGTCGTAAATGAAAATGAGAATCTCCATGAAGTCATCTATAGAAGTGTCCTTGAGTGGAGCTAACGAAAAGCACAATTTCAATTAGCTAAGCGACAATAACCAAGAAAGATCATTTGGACATTGTGATGAATGATTGAGAGCAGAGACTTATTGCGAGGAACAATCAGGATGCGGAGAGTCATGACGCAAATGATCAATGACGTTCAGGAATGATGTGATCAAGAAGCTATGCGAAGCAAAAGCGATGATACCACAATTCTTTCTCGCCAAAGAACCTGAACGCAGGGACGCACTTGTAATGTATAATTCTTCCATTTTTTTGTCACATTCTTATATTAGTGTACATATGTACTTATACTCTTATACCTTTGTGAGTAATTCTTTTATACTTTTGTAAATTAGTTTTGTAACAACGTTGTATATCCTTTAGTCTTACAATAAGGAGCAAAAGTTTTTAAAAAATTTCAGTAGGTAGGGAATGTTAAGGTTTTGAGCGATGAAGTCATTGTGCAGGAAGCTTTTAGCAAAACGCAGGAAGCATTGTAGTCCTCTCGCAAGATGTCGAGCAAAAGGGATGTGTTTTAATTAGGGTTTCAAAGAAGTTGAAACGTTTCATTTCTTTTAAAATTCAAATTTAAATAGTCGTAATTGCAAGGCGCCCTCGAAATCTCAAACGTCATGCCAGAATATCAATTCTTACTTAAAACGCATGATGTTAACCTTGCAATAACCACGCCTTGATCGAAGTTAATGTTCTCTTTAAAAACCCTTCCAAAGCTCTAACTACAATCCTTTCGTCGTGCGAGTATTCTCAAGATTTCATTTCCATTCAAGAATTCTGATCATCTTCTCCGGCAAAGCAAGTCAGAATCTTGTCCTTTTTCTTTACGTTCTAGCCTTTCACTTTTCTATTTCCATAACAATGACTGGAGAGAAAGCAATTGAGAAATCTGAGAAGAGAGAATTAGAAGTAGTACCCTTCAACGGTCCTGTGTTGGAGCAAGCTCAACCCAGTTCTGTTCAAGCCCTACCCAGTTCAAGTAAAAATTTTACAACAGAGGGCTTTAACCCTTTCAACTTTCAAGGTAGAGAGATACCAATGACGGTGAAAAATTTAGAAATTATGTTGGGGCTATTTCTGGTTTCTAGAAGAAAAAAAGAGAAGAGAAAAGTTTAGAGAACTAGCTAAGGCGAAAGAGAAAGTAAGCGAAAGAGAAAGTATGCGAAGAAGAAAAAGAAAAAAAGCAGAGGAGATTGACGAGGAAGAAGAAAAGGCAAGTTTTAAAGAGGAGGAATGCTAACACACCTTCCTCGTCGATTCCTAAAACTGAATTTGAGAGGTTGGTGATAAAAGCTCAGAAAAAGAAGGAAAATGTGAAGTTCAAGCTTCAGAAAATTAAAGACCAAGCAAAAAGGCATTAAGGCCTTGGCAAAAAAAAAAAGAAAAGAAAGTTGAGGCAGCGGGAAGAGCACCTCATCACAACAAAGAAATTAGCTCTCTCTACGAAGAAGAGCAAGGGTAAAGAGAAACCCCTCGAAGAGTTTTGCGAGGAGTTTGGAAAAGAGGTTAATGAAACTAGCCTACTAGAGGATAATGTGGAAGAAGAACGAACAAAAAAGGAAAAGGCATCAAGAGGTCAAGGTTTCAAAAGGCAAGCGAAGAAAGCAAAGGCTCAACAAGAATATGTGAGCCTAGAGGTGTAAAGGGAAGATGTTCTTTCAGAGGACATAAGCAAACAATCTATAATTGAGAAAGGACTCTTCCCATTTGAGGGTCAACTACCACCCTCCAGTCCCTTACATCACCCATCAAGGTGAATCTTTGTACTCCACAAAAATAAAGCCACAGCCAAATAGTTGAAAACGCAAGATGAAGCTAGAGCAAAGGCTGGATGCAAAATGGATGAATTGAAAGAAGATTTGAGTTATGATGAAGAACCAGTTCAGATTCTTGACAGAAAGGAGCAAGTTTTGAGAAACA
>JBBPDI010090850.1:0-12109 GCA_037974545.1 Cucumis variabilis | reverse complement strand
GGTTCAAAATTAAGTGGACCAGTTTGAATTCAGTCCAGCCCATTGAAGGCCCACACTGCATATTTAATTTGTTTACTTTTTTCTATAGCAATTTTAGAAAACGAGAAGAACTATCCATACTAAAATTTTAATTCAAGTTCAAAATTTTAACCTAAACCCAAAGTATCCATTGTTTTTTTTTATGATGTAAGTACTTATTTATTTATTTATTTATATAAATTTTCCTTTTATTTATGCACTTTCTCTCTCTTTTAATGTAGTTGGAACAACACAAGAATGGAATTCAAACTCGTATGAAAAACTCTAAATTTGCTTTGTTATCTAATTTCTAAATTAAAATTTGAGATTGAAGGTGGTTTGTTGAGATGCTACTCACAATTGCTATTTACTATCCAAGTAATCGTCAAGCTTTATTTTAAAACGAGACTTCCACGTTAAAACGACCTACATTTGATAACGTAATATTTGTTCAATAATTAATTGAAAAAAATATTTTAAATAAGAAGATAGACTACTCTATGTGCGATAACTTGTAGAAATACAAGTTATTGTGGTTTTTTAGGTAAAACAAATGGAGTCAAAATGCGAGAGAAAACACCAAAATGTGTAGCTTTTAGTGCAAATTTATAATATTAGAGAATGCACTTTACATAAGTCATTACGCCTAATTAACTATGCTTTTAAGTATTTTTAAATGCAGGATGGCGAAAAAGAAGAAATGAAGCGAATTGCAAGAAGAACTCATGAAAGAACTCAGCAATAAGAAGTTGTCGGGCGAGTCGTTAGGCGAGATGCCAACACACTATTACGCGAGATGATTCACTATAGCGCTAATGTGATGTTGGAGCCAATATGACAAGAAACAACTACTTTCTGCATTGACATTTGTAAGCGAGGACAATTGTGCAACATAGGAAGGATGGATGTGCAACATAGCGTAATTAATTTCTTGCCTAATTATGCCTATACGTACTTCCACCTCCACCATGAACGAGTATAGAGGAGGCCATCTCTTAAAGAGGCTAGTAAAAGGACGAGTTTTAGAGTCCTTTACCATTTGTAGTAATATTTCTTCCCCCACCTCTTCTCTGGTCAACATTTGAGTGAAAGCTTAGAGAGAGATCAGAGAGAGAAGCTCACCCACCATTTCCCCAACTTGTAAAAGAGCGAAGGAATGTACGACGATGCATTCTACGGCTCGACACATTTCTTTACTTTCTATTTTTGTACTTTATAATGTCTTGTATGAATATTCTTATTTCCATGGTCGAGAGGCCTACATTATTAATACAATGTATGTTCTACCCATTGCCTTTCCTCCATTTCTTTATTATTCATCTTGTTAAAGTGTTTTAAATGGTTTAAGTGTGTATTAGGTACTTGATAAGGAATCTTTAATTATAAGACTCATCGTGTTTAGCTTGAGCTTAACTCAATCGCTTGGCCAACGCTCATCGCCAACTACTCAAGAGAGTAAGTAGCAAGGACCTTGTTAAACACGCACAGAAGGGAGTTTGAAAACAAACTCCATTATGGTATTTTTTCCTTTAATCATCTATTTCTCGAAATGAGAACAAGTGCGGTGTTTAGACACCAAGAGCTTGCTCGCATTAAATAGAGAGGCAATGTGATGCTTATAGATAAGAAGACCTAGATATATATCACTTGATCTATTGTTACCATTTATGTCTTGAAAGGAGAATAAGTGTGGTGTTTAGGTGTCAAGAGGTTGCTCGCCTTAAATAGAAGATAGTTAAGTGATCTATATTGCATCAAGGACATCTTGCACGACTTAAATCACCTATAATGTAGACACCTTCCTTCACCCTTCTTAATACAAGTTAGTTCACATGCCATAATCATTACATTACATCCACCTACTATAGAATCCTGTGTACATAGTTAGATTAGCATAGTTTTATGCTTATACTGTATAGAATTTATACCACTTGAAATTACAAGTAAACTTTATAACTAACTTTGATAGAAATTCTCTGTGTCCGACCCTGGCTATCCAGGAAACCTCTCACTTCGCTTACGCTTGAACAAGCATGAGAAAAACTTGTATTAAACGTTGATTATTATGAATTTAGCAACGCATAAGTAAGACACACACCTTTTATCGCATAACCTTAACTTAGACGCCAACTTAGTCGCATTACTAGAACCTAGCATGGCATATCTACGAAAGCTTTTGATAACAAACAAATAAAGAAACAAAATCAACAACAATCAATGTGTTTATTTGCTATATTTTGTAAATATTTTAATTTATTTTGCTACACTTAAAAATATAATTTAAATCTCTTATTTAGTCGGTGTTGATAAAATAGGCCAAATATATATGTTCTAGTGGTGGTTTTTCATGTCATAATTCATTAAATGTTAAAATTGATGGGAGATCCTCACATGAAACATTTTAAATTAGCAAAAGTATGTTAAAAGAATATGTACATTTTCAAGTAATTTACATAAATGTAACAAAATATCCAAAATATTTACAGCATGTTTAACAAAATAAGAAAAGCTCATGACACGTGATCATTTTTTTTTCTAAAATCCATGTATGCCCTTCTGATTTATATATTCTTCACGATTTATTAATTACGGGTCATCTCAGTGCAATTAAGGTCCAAGATCGAATAAAATTAAGCCAGAAATCTTTCATCCCAGGACATCTCAGGGCAATGTATGCACAAGATCGAATAAAATAAAGGTAGAATTATTTTATCTCGGACCATCTCGGTGCCACTAAGGCTCGAGATCATGTATCATGATCTACACAATTGTTTAAATTTGAAAGCCACCATTTAAAATGAAGTACAGAATTGTGTAGATCTACACTTCTACTTTTCATCTTGGGCCATCTCGGTGCATTGTATGCTCGAGATGTAATGAATTAAAACATAATTCTTTCATCTCGAGGCATGGTATGTCCGAGATCTTGTATCAAAATATGCACGATCGTGTATCGCACATGTGTGACCGATTTATTGCGTGTTGATTGGGGTAATTTTGGTATTTTACATTGTGAGCCTGTGAGCTTTTTTTGTTTTCAAAATTGTTCTATACGGTATAAATATTTTTTCTGTTTGTTATATTTTTTTTAAAAAAAACCCTACATTTTTACATCTCTATACGTATTCAATTTTCACTTGTTGGCAAAATAAATATAACAAAAAGCAACATAAAATTGGTGTAAACTAACCCATTTGATTAACATAACATGTTTTAAAATTTAAGAATAATTTTGTTTTAATAAAAACTTGCTTGTATTATAAATACTATTAATATATATAGATGCTTGCTAGTATGCTTAGTGGTCATAGCCACATGTTAACCTATTAATCACCCATCACTCATGCTATGTGCCATTTAAATATGAACTCTTAATGGCCATGTAACCTCATGCTTGTCACTTTTTCTATAAATAGAGGGTTTTGGTGTATTTGTAAAGACACATAAAGAATGGAGAGAAATCCAAATAATTTGGAGAAAGTGGAAAATTGTGAGATTTCCAATTACTTAATTATTTTCTTATTTTTCTAATTTTCTTATTTCTTTATTTCTTTATTTCTTTATATATTATTTTATTTTATTTTAATATTATATTTTCTTGATATTCGTGTTCCAGTTGTGTCTCGTTTTTACAACAGGTTATCAACATGAGCTATAGACGCCTCCTCCGTCGAAGGTAGGTCCTAACGGTATGTCGGTTTTTTCCTCCTTGTTATAATTTATAAAATAAATATTATTTTGCATATTTAATATATATTAAATTCCTAATATAATTATAATACTTTATGGTAGTGTTACCATGGCAAATCTTACGAAACTAGAATTTACGGCTCTTCACATTAACGGTAGCAATTATTTGTCATGAATTTTTTATGCTAAAATGCATCTAGACACCACGAATCTCAAACATACAATTAAAGAAGGAAATGTAACGATCAGTCAAGAGAAAGACAAAGCGAAAGCAATGATTTTCCTTAGTTATCACATTCATGAGGATTTAAAGTCAAAATATTTAATAGTGAAAGATCCTCACACGTTGTAGAATAAATTTAAAATTAGTTCATCTTCCTCAAGCTCATTATGATTGGATACATTTGAGACTACAAGCTTTTAAATCATTAAGTGATTACAATTTTAAATTATTCAGAATTAGTTCAAAACTGTCATTATATGGAGAGAAAATCATTGATATGGATATGTTAGAAAAGAGATTTTCTACTTTTCATATTTCTAATATGCTTCTACAACAGTAATATTGAGAGAAAGGTTTTACAAAATATTTTGAACTCATCTCATGTCTTCTAGTTGCCGAACAAAATAACAATTTTTTTATGAAAATCACGAATCTCAACCAACTAGAACAACACCATTCCTTGAAGCAAATGTTTTGAATTTTAATCGTGGACGAGGCCCTGGTCATGGTTGAGGTAGAGACCGTGGAAGTGGAAAAAATAATTATTATTTTTGTGGTGGTCATTCTTATAATCCAAATTTCAAAAGAACCACACGAAACGATGATCAGAAAGAGAAAGCTCCACAATATAAGAATTCAAAAAGTGATAAAGAAATATTGTGAAACAACAAATGTCTCTTTTGACTTTGAAAATATCTAAAATAATATTGTTATTTTGTTATCTTTCTTCATATTTTATTTTTATTAATATACAAGTATGTTTTCTTTGTTGTAATTATTTCCTTTTAAATGAAGAAATATTAATCATTTTCATATGTTGGGTGATTCAGAAATAAACAAAGAAGATCTGTATTTGACACACTGCAACCACACACACAATACTTCCAAATAAAAAATATTTTTTCAAACTGGCAATGCTGGAAGCAAAAGTCAATACAATATCAAGTTTGACGAACTTGATTGAAGGGTTTGGAAAAGTAAATATTATTTTTTCTAGAGGAACGAGATTCACAATTGATAATGCATTGTTCTCTACTTAATCAAAGATAAATCTATTGAACTTTAAAGATATTAAGACAGGTAGAAAGAATGGAATAGAATATCTTTATATTATATCTACTGTCTTAAAATTGACAACATATATTAAAAGTTGTCTGCTTTATCTTTTGGATTATATTATACTCAAATACAAGTAATTAAAACATATGCAACAATGAACCTGAAGTTCATGAATCCAGACATGTTTGCAATTTGGCATATTTGATTGGGTCATCCAGGATCTATAATGATGAGAAGAATTATTAAAAATTTACATGGACATCCATTAAAAAACCAAAAGATTCTTCAAGCTAATGAATTATCATGTGATGCTTGCTCTCAAGGCAAATTAATAATTAGACTATCACCAACTAAAGTGGGAATCGAATCACCTACATTTTTAAAATGAATTCTTTATGATATTTGTGGACTAATTAACCCATCAAGTGGACCATTTAAGTATTTTATGGTCTTAATAGATGCATCCAACAGATAGTCACATGTGTGTTTATTATCAAGTTGAAATCTTTCATTTGCAAAGCTACTTGTTCAATTAATTAAGTTAATAGTATAGTTTCGTTATTATACAATTAAGAAAATTCTACTTGATAATGTTGGTGAATTTACATTCCAAACATTTAATAATTATTATATGTTTATTAGGATAAGTGTTGAACGTCCTATAGCTCACGTTCATACACAAAATGGTTTAGTGGAATCATTTATAAAACGTTTGCAATTAATTGCTAAACCTTTGCTTATGAGAGCTAAACTCTCTACATCTATAATGAAATATGTTATTCTGCATGTTGTGTCACTTGTGTGTATTAGATCAACAACTTATCACAAGTACTCACCATTACAATTAACATATGGTCCATGAGCCAAATATTTTTCATTTGAGAATTTTTGGATGTGCAATATATGTTCCAATATCTCCACCACAACCTACTAAGATGGGTCCTTAAAGGAGGCTTCGAATATATGTTGGATTTGATTCCCCATCATTTATTAAATATCTTGAACCCTTGACGGATGATGTATTTACTGAACGATTTGTTGATTGTCATTTTAATGAGACAAATTTTCCAACATCAGGGAGACGAATTTAGAAGTTGGAAAAAGAAATTGCATGGAATGTATCATTATTGTCTCATTTAGATCCTCGTAAAGACCAATGTGAACTTGACATTCAGAAAATAATTTATTTACTAAGTATAGCAAATCAGTTACTAGATGCATTTGTAGATGCAAAAAAAGTAACTAAATCATATATAGCAGCTACAAATGTCCCATCAAAGATCGATATTCCAACACAACATGTTGTTATTAATGAATCTGAAGCACACTAGAATCGTGGTAGACCTGTAGGTTTCAAAGATAAAAATCCCCCAAAAAGGAATCGAGTCAATAACTCTATTAAGGAAGTGGATGTTCCAGAAGAAATACAAAATTTGACTTTTGACAAAAATGTCGAATAAGAAAAAACAACTGAGGATAATAATGAGATCTCGATAAACTATGTCATGACATGAAAAAGATGGAAGCGAACTAATGTAATTATTGACAACATTTTTTTATATAATGGTGCTCTTGATATTATGTTCGAAAACGAGGATTATGAACCAAAATCTATCAAAGAATGTCGACAGAAAAAATATTAGTCTCTGTGAAAAGAATCAATTGATGCATAATTAAATTCACTTTCAAAACGTCAGGTTTTTGGACCAATAGTCTAAACACCAAAAGGTGTCAAACTTGTGGGATATAACTAGATATTTGTGAGAAAAAGAAATGAAGATAATGAAATCACAAGATATAAAGCAAGTTCTTTTCACAAAGACCTAATATTGATTATGAGGAGACATATTCTCCGATGGTAGATGCAATCACATTAAGATTTTTAATTAGTCTGGCTATGTATGAAAATCTAGACATGCATCTTATGGATGTAGTCATAACATATTTATAAGGATCTCTTGAATAATGATATTTATATGGAAGTCCCAAAAGGATTTAAGATACTTGAGACATATAAATCAAGTTTCTGGGAACTATGTTCAATAAAGTTACACAGATCATTATATGAATTGAAATTATCAAGACGAATCTGGTACAATCGCTTGAGTGAATATTTATTGAAAGAAGGATATCAAAATAATCCAATATGTCCATGTGTTTTTATAAAGAAATCACACTCAGAATTTGCTATTATAACTGTATCGGTTGATGATTTAAATATAATTGGAACCCCTAGAAATGTTTCAAAGGCAATAGAACATCTTAAGAAAGAATTTGAGATGAAAGATCTCGGAAGAACAAAATTTTGCCTTAGTCTACAAATTGAGCATCTATCATATGAGATATTTGTTAATCAATCAATTTATACAGAAAAAGTTTTGAATAGATTTTATATGGATAAAGCACATCCATTGAATATCCCAATGAAAGTTCGTTCACTAGATGTGAAGAAAGATATATTTCAACCTCAAGATGATAATGAAGAACTGCTTGGTCTAGAAGTACCATATGTTAGTGCAATTGGTGCACTTATATATCTTGCTAATAATACAAGATATTTCATTTTCAGTAAATTTATTAGCTAGATACAGTTTCTCTCCAACAAAAAGATAATGGAATGAAGTTAAAAATATATTTTGTTATCTTCTAGGAAGAATGGATATGAGATTATTTTATTCAAATAAATCAAAATTTAACCTAGTTACGTTGGTTTTGCAGATTCTAGATATTTATTTGATCCACACAACGCTATATATCAAATAGGTTATCTATTCACATGGGAAGAACTGCTATATCTTATAGTTTTATATTAATTTAATTAAATAGTATTAAACTAAATTATTAATTAATTTTTCAATTAATTAATAACTAAATTAAATATCTTATATTTAACTTAAGTTAAATTTGAATCATATTCAAATATAAATTTCTCTCATAACCAATAATTTTAATATGAATCCAATTCACATTAAATTAATATTTGAACTCTTTCAAATATTATATCTCTCATAAATTAATTTTGAATCATATCCAAATTAAATTTATATAATAAAGTTTGATTAAACTTTATATCATAATGTATCATCATACATTATACTAATTTCCAAAGTAAATTTGAACATTTCAAATAACAATCAATATAAATAAATCTCATTACCTTTTACGAGCGAGGAAGGGGGCTTAATGGACCTACAAATCAGAAGCTACAACAATATGAGATTAATTGGCTAAACTCATTAATTACATTAATCAATATTTGTTAACTATATGTGCACTCCACTAAAGACTTACAACACTTCTCACTATAGATATATTTTTGTGTCCATGAATATAGACTAATAACAGTAAGTTAGTCCTTTACAAGTATTCATAACACCAGCTGGGTCAAATTACCGTTTTACCTCTAGTCCTTAAATACTAGTGCTCCTCTAATGAACAACTTGTTTATGGTCCAACCAATAAACAAAAATCTCTCTCGTACCATAGAGAGGGTATGGCCATTTGTTAAGTTCCAAAGACACCATTTAAGGAAACACTCATCTACTTATCCTAAAATAGGGAATGAGTGAATTTCATCTAGTGTGATTATGTTCCTAGCTTCCTACTCGGTCTTGTCCCCAAAATGATAAGTATATTGATTCAGTGATTTGGCCACTCTCACCGTACAAATCAAAGGACAATCTCTTGCAAACAGAAGTTCATAATACACTCAGAATCAAGACTAAGTTACCTAGGTCATCCTAATGAAATAGAAACTCAACTAGTTAACGTAGTTACATTTAATGGTTACTATTTCGTGGTCTAGTCTTATGCAAACTCATTACATAAGATACCCTTACTCGCATGTCACCTACACGAATGCGTTAGATCTTTATGTTTGTATCAAATACGAAGTGAGTCGTATCTATAGTGTTACTAGAATAAAGTACCCAGCTTTATCCCTATACTATAGACCATTTAAGTTGATCTCGAACATTGATCCTTGTATGTCTCTTTATACTGTTCAAGACTCACCAAACAACTTAGGATGTTAATTTGTTGGATTTGAGTTATTGAGACAAAACTAATTATATAATCAATAACATTTATTATAATAAAAAACACTTTATTAACAACTATCAATTGATTATATTTATAATCTACGAGTTTTAGGACATAAATCCCAACAAACTCCCACTTGGACTAAAACTCTAGTTTCTATGAGATGTACGTAATAAAGTAATCTTCAAACATTGGAAATGGTAAAATGTACAAGTGTATTACATAAAACGTAGATATACAAATACAATAAACTAGGACATCCTCATACCTATTACACATCTCCCACTTGCCCTAGATTACCTAATGTACATATCTCGCAAACCTCTTTCTAGATGACCCTCGAACTCTTTAGCATTGAAAGTATGTGTAAATGGATCAGGAATATGTCCCACTGTTATCACAATATAAAGTGATAGGCATGTTCATGTTGAATAACTTCCAAATCATGCAGGAACTTCTTGAGCTAAACTATTTCTTTTGCTGCTTCACAAGCAGCGACGTATTCAATCTCCATAGTAGAGTCTGTAATGCATCATTTCTTGATGATACGTCATACCACAGCTCCTCCATTCAGGGTAAATACCGATTCCAGCATGGATTTCTTAGAATTCTTATCAGTTTGGAAAACAGAGTCAGTGTATCCTGTAATGATCAAATCCTTAGCTCCATACACAAGCATGTAGTCTCTCATTCTCCTAAGATACTTTAGAATAATTTTAATCATCGTCCAGTGGTCTAACTCTGGATTGGACTGATATGTACTGACTATTTCCACTGCATAACAAATGTCTAGCCTAGTGTAGAGCATATCATACATTAAGCTACCCACAGCTGAGACATAGGGAATATGTCTCATATCCTCAACTTCTTGAGGTTTCTTAGGACATTGTTTCTTAAACAAGTGAACCCCGTGCCTGAAAGATAGTAAATCCTTCTTAGAGTTCTGCATCGAATATCAAACCAACATTTTGTCAATATAGGTTGGCTGAGATAGTGTTAGCATTTTATTCTTACGATCCCTTATGATTTTGATCCCAATAACATATTATGCCTCTCCCAAATCTTTCATTTGGAATTAGGCTGCTAGCCAAGTTTTAATGTCAGTTAGGTATCCTATATCATTCCTCCAAAATGGGCTAAGCAATTGAGCTACGTTAGTTAGGGAACATTGTTCATGAACTATAGGCTTTATTGCATACCTTCAAAACAAGCTAGATAATTGAGCATAACTCATCATTGAACAAACCATGTCTAACAAGGTTCTATTTCTTCTTTCTAATACACTATTTTGTTGGGGTGTACTAAGTGTTAAGAGTTGGAATTGGATTTCATATTCTATCATATAATCCTAGAATCTCAAATCCATGTACTTTCCACCTCGATCAGATCGAAGTATTTTAATCTTTTTACTTAATAGATTTTCAACTTCAACCTTGTACTCCTTGAACTTTTCAAGAGCTTCAAACTCATGCCCCATTAAGTATAAATTACCATACCTTGAATAATCATCTATAAAAGAGATGAAGTATTCAAAACCTTCTCTAGCTTTCACATTCATCGAACCACAGAGGTCTGAATGTATAAATTCTAGGAGCTCTTTGGCTCTATAACCTTTTCCAGTAAAAGGTCTTTTAGTCATTTTTCCTTCAAGACAAGATTCACATAAAGGTAATAAATCATCTTCTAACTCATTTAGAACTCAATTCTTTACCAATCTCCCCATTCAGAAGTCCATTATTTATCAATCTCTCGATCCTATCGAGTTTAATATGATCTAATCTTAAATGCCAAAGATAGATATTGTTCTTAGGAGAAATTCTTTGCCTTTTATTTTGAGTATTAGAAGTTTTAAATATGTCATGATTTTAAAAAAAATTTACGTCGTTAAGTCTTAATACATACAAGTTGTCTTTAAGCTTAGTCGAACAAATATGTACACTATTTTTCAAAATGAACGCTTCATTAAAAGAAAAGGTTACATTATATGATTGTTCAATAAGACATAAAACATATATCTGATTTATTTTAATCTTAGAAACTATGTACAAGTTTTCTAAAAACAGGAATCTATTTCTGAAAGACAACTTAACATCTCCCACTGTACAAGCTGAAATGACATCTCTCGTTCCAACTTTAAGTGTCACCTCACCCTCCTCGAACTACTTAAAGGAACTAGTTTCCTGTAAAAAATAGCAAACATGTCTAGTGGCTCCTAAATCAAGTATTCATACATTTTAGTCATTTTCCACCAAACATGTTTCAAAAAAAAGTAAATCATATTTATTTTCTTTTTCATTCTTCTTCTCAGCAAGGTAATTGGGATAATTTCTCTTACAATTTCCATTCACATTGTAGAGGAAAGATTTCTCTTTTTCGGCTACCTTAGCCTTCCCTTTGCCTTAGTAGCAGGATGCTTCCCCTTTCCTCCTTTTTGGATTTTATGAATTTTTTTAAATCTAGAAAATAAAGGTGCAGACTTGGTTTCAGAGGATGAACTTGTAGGAATTTATGTCATAAAACTGTTGACTGTAAATATAATCCATTGATCGTTATTAATAAAGTGTTATTATTATAAATTCAATAAATGTTATTGATTATATTATTAGTTTTGTCTTAATAACCTAAATATAATAAACTAACATCCTAAGTTGTTTGATGAGTCTTGAACAGTATGTAGATACATACATGGATCAATGTTCGAGATTAGCTTAAATGGTCTATAGTATAGGGATAAAGCTATGTACCTTATCCTGGTAACATTATGGATACGACTCACTTTGTATTTAATACAAATGCAATGATCCAACACGTTTGTGTAGGTGACATGCGAATAAGGGTATCCTATGCAATGAGTTTTTATAAGACCAAACCATGAAATACTAATCACTAGATGCAACTCTATTAACTAGTTATGTTTCTATTTCATTAGGATGACCTAGGTAACTTAGTCTTAATCCTAAGTGTATTATGAACTCCTGTTCGCGAGGGATTGTCCTTTGATTTTGTACAGGTGAGAGTGGCCAGATCGTCGACTCAATAAGCTTATCATTTTGGGGACAAGATCGAGTGGAGAGCTGA
>JBBPDI010090849.1:0-28076 GCA_037974545.1 Cucumis variabilis | reverse complement strand
TCTTTCATGGACCATCTGGATCCTTATGGTGTATGATATCCCAAAATGGCTTTTTAACTTGGAAAGCCAATTTATTTAACGATTAATGGATCACGCAAGCTTCCACGCCAATGCCATGAGGGTGTGACCCTTAAACTGCATACTTCATTGGTTGAATATTGGACTTAATATGTACGTTTCAGTTATAAAACATATTTCTTTTTTGTTTTACTTAATTTCCAATGTTTTAACGTGGACGTCTTAGATCATAAATTTCAGAACAATCTTGTGTTATGTGGTTTGTTTTTTGTTTTTTTTTTTTCCTTTTTCTTTATATATTTATTGTGTTTACTTGTAGATTTGAAACTCGTAGAAAATGTAATGAGCAGAAATCATTATTATTAATTTGGAAAAGAAATGACTCTTGCAAGAGCATGTGACTATTATCAACACCACAAAGAGAAGAATTAGTAGTTAAGAGGAAGAAAACACAATCTAAATGGCCATAAATATGAAAAAGAAGATTTTTAAACATTTATAGATTTAAAGCTAGTACTAGAAATGACCATTTAAACCAATGGTCGGCAAAATCTTACCAATGAACTTGAATTCATATCTTTACCAATGAGCTTGAATTCATATCAAATGATAAAAAAAAAAAAGAAAAAAACAGTCCATAACATTTGCTTTTTCTGCATATTATAAATAGCAATCCATCTATAGGGCTAAATTCATATATTTTTCCATATTGCAAATTATCAGATGGCTAAATTTGCTAAGAAAATATAGTGATACGTGTCTTATTATCATAATTTTTTTGTTATTTTTGCAAACGCTTTTAAAAATTCATGATAAGATCTCGTAAATTTTTGGTGAGTTAGAACGAATGGACCCTAGGGAGGAATTTAGATTGATTGGTGGAATGCCATTTTTTTAGAATGTATGTCACAAGAACATAAAGAATGTAACACCCCAAAATCTTAGATATTTATTCTCAACCAAATAATCTTATTTTATTAAAATTTTAAAATTTTTGGTGTTATTTTATTATAGTTTGGTGTGGAAGAGAATTTAATTTGATGAAAAAGAAAAGAATTGAAAAGGAAAAGAAAATGGAAAATGGAAAAGTAATAATAAGTAAAATATAATAATAATTATATTATTATTATTATTATTATTATTATTTAATTTCTTCTCGTTTCATGTGCCCTCACCCCTTTCATCTTCCCTTACTTTCTTCCTCGCTTCTTCAACCATCAGCTACCCATAGCTCTCCCTTTCGTTCATGGATCTAATGATGATATCATCAATGAAGGGAAGGCGTAGAGATAATGATATTCCTAATTAAGATTGCCTTTCGTTCTACATATGGACATTATGAATTCATTATAATGTCTTTTGGATTGACAAATGCTCTTGTCGTATTCATGGATCTGATGAACAAATTGTTTAAGGATTTCTTAGACACTTTTGTAATAGTTTTTATTGATGATATCTTGGTTTACTCCAAGACAGAGGTTGAGCATGAGGAGCATTTGCATAAGGTTTTGGAGATTCTTCGAGCCAATAAACTTTATGCTAAGTTTTCAAAGTGTGAATTCTGGCTGAAGCAAGTGACTTTTCTTGGCCATGTAGTATCTAGTTAGGGAGTTTTAATGGACCTAGAAAAGATTGAAGTTGTTATCAGTTGGCTTCGACCTTCCACAGTCAGTGAGGTTCAGAGTTTTCTAGATTTAACAGGTTATTACTAGGAAATGGACTCCTTTTGTTTAGTGCCCATCATGTGAAAGTAGTTTCCAGAATCTTAAATAGGAGCGTGTTACTACACTGGTCCTTACAGTGCCAGATGGATCTGAAAGTTTTGTTATTTACAGTGATGCCTATAAGAAAGGACTATGTTGTGTGTTAATGCAACAATGTAAGGTGGTTGCTTATGCTTCTTGTCAGTTGAAGAGTCATGAGCAGAACTACCCTATACATGATTTAGAGTTGGCATCTATGGTTTTTACACTTAAGATTTGGAGGCATTTTTTTTATGGTAAAAAGATATAGATCTTTACTGACCATAAGAGCTCAAAATACTTCTTCACTCACAAAGAGTTAAATATGGGACAGTGAAGGTGATTTGAGTTAGTAAAGGATTATGACTGTGAGATACTGTATCATCCAGGTAAGGCGAATGTGGTAGCTGATGCCTTTAGTAGAAAAGTATCACATTCAGCAACACTTATTACCAAACAGACTCCATTACACTGACAATTTGAGAGAGCTGAGATTATAGTATCAATAGAGGCAGTTACCTCACAGTTAGCTCAGTTAACAGTGCAATTGACTTTGAGACAAAAGATTATTATTGCTCGGCGTAATGATCCTTATTTGGCTGAGAAGCGTCGCCTTGTAGAAACAGGGCAAGCTAATGAGTTTTCGATATCCTCTGATGAGGGGATTTTGTTTGAGAGGCATTTGTGTGTGCCAGGAGACACTATAGTTAAGATTGATTTGTTGAATGAAGCTCATAGTTCCTCATTCTCCATGCCTCCAGGTAGCACAAAAATGTATCAGGATCTGAAACGAGTATAATGGTGGCATAATATAAAGAGAGAAGTGGTAGATTTTTTTGTAAGTGCTTGATGTGCCAGCAGGTTAAAGTACAAGAGAGAAACCAACAAGTTTGTTGCAACTTTTGAGTGTGCCAAAGTGAAAGTGGGAGAATATGTCCATAGATTTTATTACATGATTGCCTAGAACCCTAAAGGGTTATACAGTTATTTTGGTTGTTGTCGACATACTTACAAAATCGACACATTTCGTCCCAGAAAAATCCACTTATACTGCTAGTAAATGGGCACATTTATATTTGACTAAAATTATAAGATTGCATGGAGTGTCCGTATCGATTGTTTCTGATAGAGATGCCCGTTTTACTTCCAAGTTTTGGAAGGGACTTCAGGCTGCCATGGGCACGAGGTTAGATTTCAGTACAACTTTTCACCCATAGACTAATGGTCAAATTGAGCATTTGAACCAAATTTTAGAGGATATCTTACTAACTTGTGAATTAGAGTTTCCAGGAGGTTGGGACTTCCACTTGCATTTGATGGAGTTTGCGTATAATAACAGTTTTCAGGTTACTATTGGCATTGCACCATTTGAGGCTCTGTATGGTAAATGTTGCAAATCTCCTGTTTGTTGGGATGAGGTTGGTGAGCAAACATTGATGGGTCCCAACTTAGTTCAGCTTACTAATGAGGCTATTCAGAAGATTAGAGCACGTATGCAAACAACGCATAGTAGACAAAAAAGTTATATGGATGTGAGACGGAAATATCTTGAATTTGATGTGGGAGATAAAGTGTTCTTGAAAGTAGCACCTGTGAAAAGTGTTCTACGATTTAAAAAGAAGTGGAAGTTGAGTCCTCGTTTTGTTAGACTGTTTGAGATTCTTGAGTGAATTGGTGTTGTGGTGTGTCGTTTGGCATTGCCACCATCCCTCTCTGTGGTTCATAATGTTTTACATGTTTCAATGTTGAGAAAGTACGTGGCAGATCCGTCTCACGTAGTGGAGTACAGACCATTGAAAATTGATGAGAATTTGAGCGATGTCGAACAACCAGTTGAGATTTTGGCTAGAGAGGCAAAGATGCTTTGTTACAGAGGGATTGCATTAGTAAAAGTTTTGTGGCAGAATCACCAAGTTGAAGAGGCTACATGGGAGCGAGAGAATGCCATGAAAGCTCATTACCCACAGTTGTTTGAGGATTAGAATTTTCGAGGATGAAAGTTCCTTAAGGAGGAAAGAATGTAACACCTCAAAATCTTAGGTATTTATTCTCAACCAAATAATCTTATTTTATTAATATTTTAAAATTTTGTGTGTTATTTTATTATAGTTTGGTATGGAAGACAATTTAATTTGGTGGAAAAGAAAAAAATTGAAAAGGAAAAGAAAATTGAAAACAAAAAAGTAATAATAAGTAAAATATAATAATAAATATATTATTATTATTATTATCTAATTTTTTCTCATTTCGCTTGCTCTCACCCCTTTCATCTTCCCCTACCTTCTTCTTCGCTTCTTCTTCAATCGTTGGTTGCCTTTAGCTCTCTCTTCTCTTCTTTTCCATTCGACTTCTCTGACAGCCGTTGATCGTCTCTGTCTTGTTCCACACCGTCGACCGTCTCATCGTTTACCTCCGTTTTGTTTGACATCAAGTTTGCTACAGACGCACTATCACATCTCTGTTTCGCTTGTCGTTTAGCAAGATCGACCGATCAAAGTTGGTTTTCGTTCATCTTCTGTTGTGTGCCAGTCGAGTTGCTTCCATTCCTTCGAAGTCGAAGCCTTCAGGTTGTATCGTCCTCTAAACTGAGCGTGCATTTCCACTCTGATCTGTCTCGATTCAAGAAACGCCATGTGACTTCTTCTCTTCCAGCCGTGTGATTGCAAGTCTATGTCCACCTCCAAGCCAGTCGTGAAATTCTTTTTTGAACACGTCCATCCATCTATTCGAAGCCGCTACCTCTGCCTTGTTGTGAATGTTGTAGTTGTGGTAAGGATGAAATATGTGGTTTTTATGGTTCTGCATTGTAATTATATTGAGTTGTGATGTTGGTTAATTGGTTGGATTAACGTTGTTTTCTTAAGGTACCGTTTGAAGTTAGCGAGCAAATCCTTGAATTTTCAATAGGTTTGGTTTGGGTTTAATTCTCCATTAACGCGGGTAAGTATCAAATTTACATTTGGGTGAATTAGATAAATGACATTATTTGGAAAAATATTGATTTTCTATTTACTTATGTTTAGGATTTGGTTGTTGGATTTAGTTCGATCAAGGAACTTGAATAAAATTGAGGTAAAAGATTATCTACTACTGATTCCTATATTAAAGTGGCAAAGTATTGACTGAATTGAGAATGTTGAACTGACTGAGTTGAGGATGGTCAACTGTTATATTAATGTATGATAGTGTACTGTTGATTGAATTTTCTGAACGGAGGTGAGTGACGCTTATGTATAAGTTTGATTGTTTTGATGAATCTTTATGCTAATGATTGATTATGTACTAATATGGGTAAATTGACTGTTTATGTGTTGGACTGAAATGATGATATGATGATTGTAGCTTGGACTGTATTTTGAGTTGACAGTTTAAATTGTTAGATTAGACTGAGGAGAAATTGTTAGCTTTATCTATGGGGTAGTGTGCCTTGCAGGTGTCCCACGGGATCACCACCTATTGTGCATTCTTCGGGAGTACTAGATTGATAGTTGCATCCTTCAGGAGCAATAGACCAATAGGTGCATCCTTCAGGAGCAATAGACTGATATGTGCATCCTTCGGAGTACTAGACTGATATGTGCATCCCTTCAAGGCACTAGATTGATTATGTGCATCCTACGGGATCACGAGACTGTTATGACGCAAGGTACTTCCCAATAGAAAGTTAACAGCTTTTAGCAATAACAAAACTGGTAGTGGGTCTCTTACTGTGTATATTTATACTCAATCTTTATGTTTAATTCTTTCAGGCAAAGGTAATAGGAGAACTAGACTGACAAGAGACAAGAAGGATACGTAATCGCCATATGGGGACATTATGTCAAAACTGCTTCCACTTTTTGTTTGATTGTTTTAAGTTTTTATTATTAAAATGAGTTTATGGTTAGTGACTTTGAAAACAGTACTTTTTTTAAAATTTTATTTTGTTTGAAATAGGGCCTAAATAAAATTTCTTTGATTTTTTATTATTTCAAATAAAGTTTACTATGTCTTGTGTCAAACAAATTATCCTTCTGTTAAACTAATGACTTTAGATTAGATAGAAAAGTTGGGTTGTTACAAAGAAAACTATTTTTAGGTTCAAAGTTTTGAAAATTATGTGCTTTTGGTCCTTGCGTATTAAGAAATTATGTCTGCTAGTTTTCAAAATGTACTTTTTTTAGTATCGTTTTAAAAAATGGGTTTATAAGATCCAAAGTGGATTATATGTTTGATTTTTTTTAAAATAATTATATGACATTTAAAGTTAAAAGAATATTTTAGAGAGATAATTTTTAGAAGTTATTCAACTTCTAATTTAAGATGTCATATAATTATTTAAAATAAAAATATAAAGTTATTTGACGGCCCTTTTAAATTTATTTTTAATAACTTAGAGACTAAAACAGTACATTTTAAAAACTCGGGCACCAAATGAGTTCATTCTTGTAAACCTAGGGACTAAACGATCTATTCTTAAAAACTCAGAGACCAAACACATATATTCATCAAAACCTAGGGATAGAAAAGGTAATTTTCTCTAAAAAAAACTACAATATACTCCAAACTTTCAAGAAGACAACTCTTTCCCAATATAACCTCTCGAAGGAAATCGCTTAAAAATTCTCTCCCCTTTTGCCAATCATATTTCATATTGAAAAGTGAATATTTTCTGGTTCGGTCTCATATTGTAAAAGTGACTATTTTATAGTTTCGTCTTATACAATCTCATTACATAGGATTTCTCCACTCACATGTGTCTATTGAAAGAATAAAGGCCCTATGACAGTGAAAGATTTTACAGAACCATTACTTAATTTAATTTTGGAATCCTAAAATACCAGTATATTGGCAAAAATTTAGAATAAAAACTAAGCATGCTTTTTATTTAAAAAATACAGAGAACTTACTTTTGTTGACATCTCTGAATCTATAAACCACCAAATTCAGACACCACCCGTTGGAGACCTTCCTATCCCCTGGGATGAGATTGGTTTGTGGGAATCAATTGGGATGGAAAAAAGTTTAGAGGTATTTGAGAGAAACTTTTTTAATTTTACAGAGCAAAAGCCTTGATTTTTTTTTCTAGATAAATTCGTTAAAGAAAACTATTTTCTTTTAGATATTTAAAACTCTTTTTCTTTCTTAGAATAGAAAAAGGATAGGACAACCCTGAGATTCTATTATCAAATCTACAAATTAATTAACAATTCATCAATTAGTTAATAGTTAATTAAATCATATTTAATTTATGATATTTCATTCAAATATTTTATGAATGAATGCCTTTGCAATATCTTATAGATTTAATTAAATTAAAATTTAATTAAATAAAACATAACTTAATTAATTTTCCAATTAATTAATAGTTAAATTAAATATCTTATATTTAAGTTAAATTAAATTTGAATCATATTCAAATATAAGTTTCTCTTATAACCAATAATTTTAATATGAATCCAATTGACATTAAATTAAAATTTGAACTCATTCAAATATTTTATCTCTCATAAATTAATATTGAATCATATCCAAAATTAAATTTATATAAGGGGCATTTTTAAAAATAGAAAAATAAATTATAATATTTCCCTTAATATAATAAAGTTTGATTAACTTTATATTATAATATATCATTATACATTAAACTAATTCACAAAGTAAATTTGAACATTTTAAATGACAACCAATATAAATAAATCTTATTATCCTTTACGAGCTAGAAAGGGAACCTAATGAACCAACAGATCATAAGCTACAATGATATGAGATTAATTGGCTAAACTCATTAACCAAATTAATCAATATTCGTTAACTGTGTGTACACTCCAGTAAAGACTCACAGTTGAATTCTTCTCACTGTAGATATATTTCTGTGTCCATAGATATAGACCAATAATAGTACGTTAGTCCTTCACGAGTGTTCGTAACACCAGCTGAGTGAATTTACCATTTTACCCCTAGATTACATCTAATCCTTAAATACCAGTGCTCCTTCAATGAAGAACTTGTTTGTGGTCTTACTAATAAACAGAAACCCCTCTTGTGCCATAGAGAAGGTAGGGCCTATTGTTCAATACCTAGAGATACCATTTAAGGGAACACTCATCTACTTACCCTAAATTAAAGAATGAGTGAATTCTATCATGTGTAATTATGTTTTCAGCACTCCACTCGGTCTTGTCTCTAAAATGATAAGTTTATTGAGTCGGCGATCTAGTCGCTCTCACTTGTACAAATCAAAGGACAATCCCTTGCGAACAGGAGTTCATAACACACTCAGAATTAAGACTAAGTTACCTAGGCCATCCTAGTGAAATAGAAACCTAACTAGTTAACGAAGTTACATCTAGTGGTTACTATTTTGCGATCTTGTCATATGCAAACTCATTGCATAGGATACCCTCACTCGCATGTCAACTACACGAACACATTGGATCATTATGTTTGTATGAAATACAAAGTGAGCCGTATCCATAGTGTTACCAGGATAAGGTGCCCAACCTTATCCCTATACTATAGACCCTTTAAGTTGATCTCGAACATTGATCCTTGTATGTCTTTTCATAATGTTCAAGACTCATTAAACAGATAGGATGTTAGTTTATTGGATTTCGATTATTAATACAAAATTAGTAATATAATCAATCAATTATTACTAAAATAACACTTTATTAATAAAGATCAATGGATTATATTTACAATCTACGAGTTTTAGGACATAAATTCCAACATCTATATAAGCCTTGGGTTTAGACTACTTGTACTACTTACAATTACACATTGGGTCACATTCATATGTTGGAAAAGATTATGGGCCTAATGCCTAGTGTAATGTGAGCTTTCTTGTCCCACATTGATAAAATTATTCCCCTAAGTGCCTCGCCACGTTAGAAGTAGGACTCCAGTCGTCCCTAAGTGCCTCGCCACATAGTCACTTACGTTTATGGGTCACAATTCTAGTCAATTTCCCAGTCGTCGTGAATCAATGCCCTTCCACGTCCCTATTGGTCTGCCCGAATTGATGCTCTTCATGACTTCTGACTTTTCCTCTACGCCTTCCCTTCATTGCATTTTCATATGGTAGTTAGTAGGACTCCTTTATAAATACATCCCTTCTCTCAATTCTTCATTCATTCCACTAAAACCTCTCTGTCTCTCTACCTCCACTAAAAGTTATGAGCTTTCTCTGTCATTGTTTATATTCCTATTTCAGGTCAGTGCATGTCAAAAGTAGGGAGTTGTTTTAACCTTGGAGATTAACCATAATTATGATTAGCACCATAGTCTAGCTGAATTATCTATTAGGACAGTGATTCATCATGGCGCAACAAGTCATATTGATCATCATTTATGTTATTTTTACTACAATCTGAAAGAAAATTTCTAATGTCGATCAAAAACAACAAAGTTCTACCAGTTCTGTCCAAATTGGAGCCACTCGACGGAATAAACTACGGTCGTTGGTCCCAAAAATTGTTGATATTTTTTTAACAGCTCGAAGTTAACTATATCCTCACTGTCGAACCACCATTTGATCTTCCAGCACCTTCTAATCCAGAATCATCCACGTGACCTCTTGTTGTCACTGCCAACCAGGTAAAGAAAACGTTTGCAACTAATTTCGAGAAGTACAAGAAGAACAACAAGATAGTTGACGAGCATTTGTTGAACCACATGTCAGATCCATTGTTCGACCTATTTGTAACCTAAAAATATGCCCAGGATATCTGATGCATTCTAGAGTCTTGCTATGGTGGAACAACACTAGGTAGAAAAAGTACGTTGTGGGAAAATGGTTGTAGTTCCAGATGACAGACGACAAGTCAGTTGTGGAACAGATACATAAGTATGAAAATCTGGTGGAAAATGTCTTATTGGAAGGTATGAAGATGTATGAGATACTTGAAGCAAACGTTCTGTTGGAAAAATTCCCTCCCTCTTGGAGCGACTACCGAAATCACCTAAAGTACAAGAAGAAAGATCTGAAACTTTAAGAATTGATCAACCACATGCGTACAGAAGAAGCCAACAAACTAAAAGATAAGTTAGCCTTCAAAAATGTAAATTCAGTTAATGCTAACTTAGTTGAATCTTCTATTATAAATAGAGACAGGTCAAAACAAGATAAAAAGCAGAATGAGAGAACCTCATAAAAGGTATAATTCAAGGCTCCAAGGGAAAAATCAAGAACAAGAAGTTCATATGTTATGTCTGTGGAAAGGAAGGACACAAATACTACCATTGTAATCAAAGGAAGGAGAGACCAAACAACCAGAAACCAGTAGCTCAAGCTAACCTTGATGAACAAGGTGATGAAGTCATAGCTGCTATTGTAGAAGTCAACCTAATTGAAAACAAGACTGACTAGATCCTAGATACTAGAGCCTTTAGACACTTCTGCACCAATCTAGAACTTTTCCATGACTACGAGGACATTTTTTATGGAAAATATGTGTTCATGGAAAACTCAGCCACTATAGGAGTAATCGGAAAAGGGAAGGTTATTTTAAATTAACTTCTAAAAAAGCCTTATCTTTAAGTATGTTTTGTATGTCCCTTCCTTACGTAGGAGCTTGGTGTCGGAGTGTTTGTTGAATCGAGCGGGTCTTAGGATTATACTGAAAGGTGACAAAGTGTCCTTACCAAAAACGGAGAATTTGTTGGTAAGGGATATCTATCTAATGGTCTTTTTGTACTTAATAGATTTTTCATGAATGCAAATGCTTCTAGTTCCGCCTACATAGTTGAATCTATTGATCTGTGGCATGGTAGACTAGGACATGTGGATTTTGCATCAATTAGGAAGCTTAAAGATTTAAAGCTAATCAATGCATGTGAATTGCATGAAACTGGTAAATGTCTTGTATGCTTAGAAAGTAAGTACTTTAAGAAACTTTTTAAATCTGTTATGATTAGAGATGTCCATTTAAACCACAGGGTCGGGTTTAATCCCATAAGGACCCGCTTCAAACGAGATGGAGAATCCCCGAATATACGAGGAATGTGAAAGGGAGTGGGGATAGGAAATACATTCCCCAACCCCGTCTCCTTCCCGACCTGATTAAAAATATATTTAATTAAATAAATATATATATATATAATATAAATATAAATATTTATTTATTTAATAATATGTAAAAGATAAAAACAAAACCTATTTTGATATTCTTCATTTCCTTCTTTTCTTTATTCTATTTCTTTAATTTTTTACTAATTCCAATTTTTATGTTGTATATGTATATATTGTGCCTTGACTTGTGATTTGTAAAATTTTCTTAAAAAAATATATTGTTGTGTCTTAAGATGTAATTGAAGGTTTTGTTAGAATACTTATGGATTGATCATTGATTTTCTTTTGATGGATTTTTAAATTTTATGGATGGATTTTTAAAAGTATCTTCTAATAATTTAATTTTTATAAACAAAGAGCTAGAATTTGACATTTTAATGGTTTTAAATAAGAAAATTGATAATAATCTATCGAAAATAAAAAACATTGAAAGTATATATACATTTAAGTAAATGTGGATTGGAAAATCAGATTAAACTTTAAAAAAATGGGGAATATTTTCCCATGGGGAACCCAATCTCCGTTCAATCCTCGTGGGTAATCTTCACCCCGTTCCTTGTGGGGAAATTGACGGGGATGCATGGGAAATGGAATAGGGACAAGGACGAAGACAGAGAGTGACATCCTCGACCCCACCAAGCCCCGTGAACATCTTTAGTTATGTCTAGAAATACTGAATTGTTAGAATTAATTCACTCTAATCTAGCTAATTTCAAAAACACTTCTAGTAGAGGAGGCAAAAATTATTATGTATCTTTTGTTGATGACTTCTCTAGATTTACTAAAGTCTATTAGATAAAATCAAAAGATGAAGCTAGTAGCATGTTTTTGAAATTTAAGGCAAAAACTGAAAATCAACTTGGCAAAAGATAAAAAGGTTAAGATCAGATAAAGGTGGTGAGTACTCTAATAGAACTTTTAAAGAATATTGTATATCAAATATTCATGAATGTGCTGCTCCTTACTCACCACAACAAAATGGCATAACAGAACATAAAAATAAAACTCTTAAAAAAATGATGAATGTTATATTATTAAGCTCTGGTCTATCTGACAATATGTGGGGGGAAGCCATATAGTCTGCATATTTTGTTCTTAACAAGGTTTCCCACAGAAAACTATGAACTTTGGAAGGGATACACACCGAATCTCAACTACTTGAAAGTGTGGGAATGCTTGACTAAGGTACCATTTCCTACACTAAAGAAATCCACGATAGGGTCTAAAACCTTTGACTATGTATTTATCTGTTATGCTCAAAATAGTGTTGCATATAGGTTTATGTGTTTAAATGATAAGAGCAAATAAATCTAGGGATGCAGAGATCTTTGAGCATGTATTTCCTTTAAAGAGATCTTTGTTTGTTCCCTGCCCATCTAGAAATATGCATGATCTAGAAAACCTAAGTTGTTAGTGAAACACTTCAGCTTGATGCTTCTAGCGTAAGATATGATTTAGAACCTAGAAGAAGTAAAAAACAGAGAACTAAGAAAAGCTTTGGACCAGATTTCCTAAGCACCTTTATAGTAGAAAGGCGCGATGGAATTGACTGCAATTTCACTAGCTTGTTTTTAATTGATGAAGATCCTAAAACTTACAAAGAGGACTTAAGCTTTGTAGAGTCCAATATGTGGAAGGAGGCTATTAAAAGCTAATTGGATTCACTGACCATGAATCAAACATGGGAATTAGTAAACCTTTCTAAAGAAAGTAAACCAATTAAGTGTAAATGGATCTTCAAAAGGAAAACAAGACCAGATGGGTCAATAAAAAGATACAATACAAGATTAATAGTGGTAGGGTATACTCAAAAGCAAGATATTGATTACTTTGACACTTATTCCCCTATAACTAAGATAACCACTATTAGAGCCTTAATTGCACTAGTTGCCATACACAACCTTCTTATGCACCAAATGGATATAAAACTACCTTTTCAAATGGTGATTTAGAAGAAGAAATCTATATAACTCAATCAGAAGGATTCAAATTTCCTAACCAAAAAAACAAAGTATGCAAACTTAAAAAAACCCTTTTTGGTATTAAGCAGGCTTCTAAACAATAGTATGAAAAATTTAATGATACTTTGATAAACAAAATGTTTAAGGTAAATTTCTCAGATACATGTGTTTATTCAAAGTTTTCTGGAGTTGATTGCATATTAATATGTTCATGACATGTTGATCTTTGGAACCAACATGAAGTTAATAAAAGACACCAAGTTGTTCCTGTCATCACATTTTGAAATGGAAGACCTAGGAGAAGTAGACATAATTCTTAGAGTTAAAATTAGGAAAAATGAAAATGGTTTATCCTTGTCTCAATCGCACTACGTTGAGAAAGTATTAAAGAAATTTGATTCCTTCGATGTCTCTCTAGTAAAAACTTTCTACGATGCTAGTAAACATCTTAAGAAAAACAAAAGAGAGAGTATATCTCAACCTAAATATGCAAAGATCATAGGTGGTGTTATGAATTTAATGAACTACACTAGATCCGATATTGCATATGTTGTTAGTAGATTAAGTAGATATACACATAATCCTGACAAATGATGATGAGGGACGCTTCCTGTTGAAATATCTTAAAGGAGCAAAAAATTACTATTTCCACTTTAGTAAGTTTCCTACTTTATTAGAAGGATATTGTAATGCAAACTGAGTTACAAATAATGATGAGGTAAAATCTACTAGTGGGTATGTATTTCTGCTCAAAGGAGGAGCAATATCTTGGAAGTCTGTAAAACAGACTCGCATAGCCAGATCCAATATGGAATCTGAGTTTATAGCATTAGAGCTAGTAGAACAAGAGGTCGAGTGGATTAAAAGTCTACAAGGAGATGTACCATTATGAGGGACATCTGTACCTATGTCCATACACTGTGATTCATAAGCTGCCATAATTATTGTCAAGAAAAGTGTTTATAATGGCAAGAGAAGTCATATACGTCTTAAACATAGAGTTGTGAAATATTTGCTAAAGGAAGGAACCATTTTCTTAGAATTTGTTCGATTTGAGAAGAACCTGGCTGATCCTTTAACCAAAGGACTAACAAGGAAAATGGTTTTATATTCCTTAATGAACATGGGCCTAAAGCCCTTTGGAGATCCATAGCCTCTTATTGTGTGGTCTATTGTGATAGACTTGATGGTCCATAGCCTCTTATTGGGTGGTCTGTTGCGATAGACTTAATGGTCCATAGCCCACTATGCAGACAGTCTTTAATGGACTAGATGGATTCTACTAAAACCTTTGAGTGGTCCATAATTCTATGTATAATGATGAAGTCTCCATAGCTCCTTTTGAGGGTTTGTTTTGACAAACTTGATGGAGCATATACGTGACTATGAAGGTAGGGTCGCCTTCTAAGAAAGAGTTTAAAAGATCTCTTTCTAGAGCTTCATAATGACCCAAGGTTCATTCTATGTGCATGGCCATAAGGCACAAATCCATATTGCAAAAACAATGACTTAAACTAAGGATAAAGCGTGTCGTAAGGGTCTCAACCACTATTATAGAAAGTTCAAGATCTAATTCACTCTCTTTAACAAGGTTGTTGCCTTACTTCACTACATATCAATTCAAATCTTTAGATATTAATGTCTAAGCTTAATGTCCCATCCTTGCTCAAAACAAATTTTCTCTTGTCTATCCTGTAACTTTGCTGCTACAGTCATTTGTGGGGGATTCTTTACAAAGACTGTAGGCCTTTGGCCCAATTCAAAGTGAGCTTTCTTGTCCCACATTGACAAAATTGGAAGAAGTAAATGAGCATAAATAGCTAAGTACTACTAGGGGATTATAAATTACGCGAATAAGGATGTAATTTTTAATACTCATTCGAATAGTTTTTTAGTTCCCTTAAGTGCCCACTTGAGTGACGCAATCACTTACGGTTTGCCACGCGTCACAAGTCGAGCCAGTTCTCTAGTCGTTCTGAATCGACACTCTTCCACGTCCTTATTCGTTCGCTCAAATTAATGCTCTACACGACTATCGACTTTTGCTCTACAACTTCCCTTCACTCGCATTTTCAGATAGTAGTTTGTGAGACTCCTTTATAAATATATTCCTTCTCTGAGTTCTTCATTCTTTCATTCTACATTCACTCCACTAAAACCTCCCCGTCTCTCTACCTCCACTAAAAGTTATGAGTAAGTTCTGTCATTGTTTCTATTCCTATTTCAGGCAAGTGCACGTCAAAAGTAGGGGGCTGTGTTAACCTTGGGGAGCAACCGACATTATGATTAGCACAATGGTCTGGCCAAATTTGCTTTCAAGGCAGTGATTCGTCATGGCGCAACAAGTCATATTTATGGTCATTTACGTTATTTTTACTACATCATAGTGTCTCCAGAATAAGTCATCCAACTTTATTCTTAAGCTATAGATCCGTTTGACTATTGCTCGAACTTGATACACATTTATGTCTCTAAATAAAATTCAAGTACTCATACTATAGTCAAGGAACCTTATTTATTGGATTCTAAGTTTTATCTTAGGCAAATCTCTTATTCAATAACAATTTATTAAACAATACTTCAACCACAACTTTATTGAATAATATAATATTTTAACATTCACAAATCTCAAGTTTTAGAACACAAAACCCAACAACATCCCCTTCTAATTCACCAACTCAAAGAGAGAGGATGCGGGTAGCGAGTGAAGTGCCAACATCTCTTTGTGGGAGACACTCCACGTCAAGGTTGAAACTTCTCAACAATGTCTAACTTAACACTTTATGCACTTATTTACAAATATAATATGAAAATAAGCTTTCTGGCCAATGCTCGCAATAATATCAAGTTATGCGATGAAAAAAAATTAACGAGTTCCAAGTACTCAACTTCATTAACTTTCACACTTTCTTTAGTTATAGACTTGTAGAGTGAAACTTGTTAGTTTTCAACGCAATGGACCACAAATGGAGCATGACCATGCATATTTTTTTTATTAATATCAACTACATTGTACAACTCGAAGTGCTAATTGAAAGAATGGAATTTCCATAGCAAAAGCGTATGAACATCGTACAAATAAAATTCAATTTGAAAAACAAAAAGAGTTCAAAGAAAACAAAAATAAACATGCTAAGGAGGAAGAAAAGAAAAAAAAAAACTAACCTTTGTAGGATTTCTCCCAAGAACAATTCTTTGAATCACCAAACACCACAAAGTCTTCCTTGTTATCCTCAAGGTTAAAATCAACAGAGAGTACTAGGGGCTTCTGTGATTTTTTTAGTGAAAAGGGAAAACATTTGTATATTGAGAGATTTTTGCAGAGAGATTGTGATTTGTAGAGAGTTGAAGATTGTATCTTAACAATCTTTCTTTTAGAGAGATAGAGAAGATGGAGGGGGAAGTTATCAAATAAATCTCTCACTCTCCATCACCTATTCTATTATTTAAAATTATATTAATTAAAATAATATAAATTTAATATAAACTTAAGCTATGTTATATCTAATATAATATAAACTTTATATTATATCATATATAATATAACCAATGGTTTAAATCTCTCATATGATCTATAGTTCTAATATGAATCGAATCAATATTAATTTTAACCTATAGTTTATTTATTAATCTTATTCATATTGTTATTATTATTAATATTGGAATCATATTCAAATATTATCTTCTCTCATAATAACTTTATATTATAATGTATCAAATACATTATATTAATTGTATCATATATAATTTTTTCCTTTTAATCAATTGGAATAATTCAAATTAAACCAAAATAAATTTGATTCTCATTTATCCTTATTGAGCTAACAAGGGGACCTTATAGACCTAAATATTCAAACTCCAATGATATGAGATTAATTAATTATTCATTAACTATCAATCATTCCATTAAAGATTAATTGTTGCTGTCACACCCCCTTCCGGACTACCTGCTAGCTTAGACCAAAAGACGGCGTGAAGCCAACTGAAAACGCTTATCTCTACCTGTATCTGTCGACTCTACTGAAATCTTTAATCATGATAAACTTGCTAATCTAATATTTAAACTATTGTACATGCAACATAACACAGCAGATCCGAAATAATTGATTTCACGAGTAAACCTGGAGACACCTTAACCAAAACATAACCAATAAAGGTTTATACAACCGCAGCTTCTAAAACTTACACAAACTTTAGAGTATCTATATCATACTAAGATATATACATTATAATACAATAGGCTCTATACACAATTCTAACAAGTACTGACAATCAATATTGGAGCTTCAGCAGAAGAAGGCAGTCTATCAGGCATCGAGAACTCTATCTCTACCTTGAAAGTGGGTAAAACATTTTGGAAGGGTAAGCTATAAAGCTCAGTGAGTAACTCATTTTAAAACTAGAAATTTAAAGGTAAGAGCACATGAAAGCTTACACATATAAATATATTTATACAAGTTATAAACATAGACATATAATAGTAAGAATAGCTTCCTCAAATACTCAATATATACGTCATTGAAATCTAGCAAGGCATATCAAGTATATCAAAATATTTTAACTAACATGACAAATCTACGTTGTGTAGGGCATATCCAGTACAACAATGTTTACAAGCTTTACGATGTAGTAGGGCCCGCCCAGCACTCCCATTGTCTTTTTCCTAGTAGGGCCCATCCAACAGTCACAACAGCATCATTGTTATAGAGTACACACAACGTCAACAACCGAATTTAACCTGTGTGCACACGATACCATATAGCCTCAGGCTCTACACTTCAATCATGTAATTAATAGAAACATCAGAAAAATCATATGAAAACATTAAAACATGTCTGCTATCTTCATCTTTCGTAAAGCTCAAGCTTACTTCGATTGTTCGTGAAAAGTTATAGTTCTTATAACAAAACTTGGTAAATCATGCTTTGTTTGAAACACAATGGTTCAAATACTTTCTAGACATTCTATAATCATGTGCTAGCATAAATTTTCATTAAAAAATCTAGTCTTCAAACTCATACTTGAAAATAATCATGGAATTTAAATGATTTTCAAAGCTTGTAAATAAACGTGATCAATTAATCATATTTAATAATTAGGAGAAAAAATATTTTCAAAATTGGTTTTTGTCACTCACAGTTTAAGACTAGTTTCCCGATGTGTAAATCCAACCTATTTTCTTGGCCTGTCAAAAAACCAAAACCGAGTATTACAAATTTAAATATTATGATCTTCAAATATTATGCTCACTACGGATAATGCTAAAGAAGTCTATCCTTAAAAAAAAATAATCCATACTCTACACATTTCTTAGAATTTTCCACATTCGCAGCACAAAATTCAAATGATCATAACTCTTCCACTAATTAATCAAAATGAGATTTCTTTATGTCAAAATCTTCCATTTTGAGGTCCTCTAAAACTTATCTCAAGACATGTAAATCTGATTCCCTGTGTATAATCATAGGTATCCCTCGAAACTGAACCACTCCAACAATCACACTTACCACGACCCCTTTAACTTGTCCCTACAATTTAACTTATTTTTAGTCATTTTTGGTTCACGATTTCTTCATAAAAGTTCTATTAAATTGAATAATATTTTCAACCATACAAAATGGAGATCCTAACTCCATCGGTACACCCTGAAATACAAAAAAAAAACCCAGAGATCTCCTGATTTCATGTGAAAACCACCTGCCATGTTTTCTTTGTCAAAATTCACCTAATGAAAATCAAAATTTGCTCAAGATTTCTTCATAAAATTTGTTTGAAAAAGAATTAGCTTTCAGTAAATTTAAATCTCATCTCTTAATTCTATTTGTGTAGATCGAAATCAAGAAGAAAATAAGATATGTGTTTAGTGAACTATAAAAAAGTTGATCTTGCAAACTCCTAGTCTTCTTCAACAAATACTTCTTGAACTTCATCTTCTTCCTTTCTCAGCCTTCTCCCCTTTGAAATTCCTCTAAAATTTGGTACAGAAATGGTGAAGAAAATGGCGAAGAAATGATTTAAAGAAGATTGGCAGTGAGAGATTATTTTCTTTTGGCAAAGCACCGATTCCTCTTCCCTTTTTCTTTTCTTTTCTTTTCTTTATTTTATTTAATAAAAAACCATTAAATATAACATATATATATACACTCACACACACACACATACTTAATTTCTATTTTTCTTTTATTCCTTTCACATAAAAAAATAAAAAAATAGACCAAGAAAAATATCGGGTTTACAGTTGCACTCTTATTACTGTAGATATATTTTTGTGTCCATTAGATATAATCAACCAACAGTGCAATGACCCTTCAAAAATTGCTCGTAAGTACAACTAGGCCAAAAGTTACCATTTTGTCTCTGTAGTGACATCTAACTCCTTAAGTACCACTGATTCCTCTAATGAACAATACATTATAGTCTTGCTATAACTGAACTCCTCTCGAGCCAAGAGAGGGTGTGACGTCACATTGTTCAAGCCCTGGAATCAGCACTCAAGAGAGCAATTTCTCTACTTACTCTATCTATGGAGAAGGAGTGAATTCCTTTTTGTGTAGCAGTGTTTCCAGCTCCCCAATTAGACTTTCAAAATGGTAAGTATATTGAGTCGACGACATAAGCCACTCTTATCCATGCAAATCAAAGGACCGCCTTCATAGGCAGGAGTTCACAACTCACTCAGGATTCAGGTCATGTTGCCTATGGGCATCTTGGTGAAATGTAGTCTCAACTAGTAACGGTGTTAATAAAAGAGACTATTTATTTTATGATCTAGTCTTTTAAAAACTCTTTATATAGAATACTCACTCTCTAATGTCTCGACATGAATGATTAGGATCAAATCATTTGTAGCACTTTAAACAATTGTAACAACTACAAAACAAGCCGTATTTATAGTGTCACTAGGATAAGGTATCCAGCCTTATCCATCTACTACAGACCATTTAGGTTATCACTTAAACATGATGCACTTGTATGTCTCCACATATATGTCTAGGTTACAAAAGATAACCTTGGATGATAGTTTATTGGTTTTGTGGGTGAATGCAACTAAATGTCAAATAAAATAAAACACTTTATTTTATCAAAGAAATAAAATGTTTGTATAATATATAAAATTAGAAACCATAAGACCATGAGATTTAGTACATCAACCCCAACAATCTCCCACCTGTTCTAAATCTAGTGGGGTGTACAACATAAAAGTTAAAACACTATAATAGTACACAAAACAAGAAACTAGGTAATACAATACACACCCAGTAAATCTCCTACTTGTCCTCGATTAAATGTGACATGTCACGTTGACCCAGACTCTCTAGGTGACCTTTAAATACTTTGACTGTGAGGGAATTTGTAAATGGATCAGCAACATTGTGCACAAAAGCTATCTGTGTGACGATCACATTCCCTTGATGCATTATTTATTGGATCAAGTGATACTTGCGTTCAATATGCTTTCCATGCTTGTGGCTTCTGGACTCTCTAGAATTAGCCACAACCCCATTATTATCACAGTATAGAGTAATTGACTTTGAGATGTTTGGAACAATTTCCAAATCTATTAAGAATTTCCTAAGCTAAACAACCTCTTTGATAACTTCACAAATTGCAACATACTCTATCTCCATGGTGGAGTCGGCAATACATCCTTACTTGATAATTCTCCAAACTACAGCTCCTCCATTAAGAGAGAACACTGAACCTGAAGTATATTTCCTAGAATCTCTATCAATTTGAAAATCAGAGTTTGTATATCCTGTAAGAATCAAATCTTTAGAACCATACACAAGCATGTAGTCCCTCGTTCTCTTAAGATACTTGAGGATAGTTTTAACTATAGTCAAGTGAGCTAATCCTGGATTAGATTGATATTTACTGACTATCTCCATTGTATAGCAGATGTCTGGTTGTTTGTTTGCGATTATGTTTTCGCATGTGGACAAGCCAGGACTTAGTAGTTTTTCCTTTCTATAATGCACTTGCAATACGTCACAAAGCAGGTTCATCATACGTTAGATGCTCACCATAACATCTTGTGTTATGCGATTACTTCTATGCGATGGGTCATGGGTCATAATCATAGTATGCGAGATGCTCACTATGTACCTCTTCATCACATAATAGCTAAGTCCTTGCTGAGTACAAATATTCCTACTACTCGCCCAAGTGTAATCAAATAATAGGTTTACCTAGGTGATCCAGGCTCGAACACAGGGAATTGTTTCTAGATATTAGTTCTAGGGTTTACTTATTGTTTAAGTGTTATGACAATTAAGTTAAAAGAATATAAAAAGAATTAAAACTACTTACTTACACCTAGAGACTCATGCACAAGGGAATAAATTATGGCAAGATGGAAGATTGAGCGAACTAACTTGTATGCGAGAGAAAGGTGAAGGAAAGTCTATGCATTATTAGGTGATTAAGCAATGTGAGACCCTCAATGCGATGTAACTTGCATAATCAGCTCATGATTAAAGCAACCTTCTCTCAAAGTGTTTAGACGCCTCACTTCCTCACATTTCGGGATGCAAATGACAGTGCTTGATTATGCGAGATATATCTTGAAGAATTCACTTATAATACTTATAGAACTTTAGTTTCAGGATGACAACCTCTTAGCGCCTAATTTCCGCACTCGTTTGCCTTTTGGGATACAAATGTTGGAAGTTATCTCTCAAAAGTAGAGTTTATTGTCAAACACCTTTTTGCGTGCATTAGCCCTATCCTTTCTACTTGCCTTCTTGGGTAGTTGGCCAATGACATTGACTAGGCGAAGAATATAGCTCGACTAATGCGATAAGAACTATAAGCTAGACTCCTTATAAAAAACTTATCACAAACCTAACTACTAAAAAACACATTGATAATTGAGAAGCCGATAAATGATAGATTGAAAAGGTATAAACATGTAATATATGTATAAAGAATGTAGGCCTTTAACCACTGTACAATATGGACAACATATATTACAAAGAGGTGTAAAATTGGAAAGAAAGAAGAATGGAAAAATATTACAAGTTTGGGGGAAACAAAGGGTGGACTCTTCTCCTCTCAAACTTTAAGCTTTTGCGTTGCAATCTAGTTGGAGAAGAAGAAGGAGTGTTATACAGAGGGTGGTGAGGCTAATCCTTACCACCTACTCTCTAAGCTTTGGCATATGTAGGTCCCCTTTGTGCCCATACAGACATCCTTTACTTGGTGGGGATGAAGTGCTTTGATAGGCAGCTTTAGGCAAGAAACTTCTATTCCTCTGAGTTTGTTAGCGTCAATTTCTATCCTATGAGGTCACATCACTCCAACTACCATTCTTGTCCTCTAGTGAGCATTCCTTGTGTGCTGACGTGATGATGTGGTTTCTTGCTTGGAGATGTTAATCACCCGAGGAGTTTCCATTATGTAGCCCTTACGTGAGACATCTACTGTGATTCATTAGTTTCTTTCTTTGTTCATTATCCTGCGTTTAAACATGTCAATCACATAAAACAAGTATGATGCTGATGTAAGATGTATTTCTAAATACTTACGTATTTACAACATAAGTTACACGATCTGATCATCATCTTATGCATTTGGACCTAATTATTCTAATCAATGTTAGGTCAAGTACATAACATCACATACATTAAGTTGTCAACAGCTGATGCATAAGGGATATGTTTCATTTTCTCAACCTCTTGAGGTGCCTTAGGACACCGTTCCTTAGACAAAGTAACTCCATGCCTAAAATATATTAAGCCTCTCTTGGAGTTTTTCATTGAATATTTAACAACTATCTTGTCAATATACGATGCTTGAGACAAAGCTAGCGTTTTGCTCTTAGGATCTATAAAAATCTGAATGCCCAGAACAAATTATGCATGTCCCAAATCTTTCATTTGAAATTGGTCCATCAACCATTGTTTGATATCAGTTAGTACACCTACATCATTCCCAATGAGTAAGATATCATATACATATAGAACTAAGAAAGCTACTGAATTGTTAATGATTCTCTTATAGACATAAGGTTCATCAACAATCTGATCAAAGTCATAAGATTTTATTGCGGTATCAAATCTTATGTTCCAAGATCGAGAAGCTTGTTTAAATCCATAAATGAAACGATTAAGCTTGCAAACCTTTTGCTCTTAACCTAGAGTTATGAATCCTTCTGGTTGTTGCATATAGATAGTCTCTTCAAGATTATCATTCAAAAAAGTAGTCTTAACGTTCACTTGTCAAATGTCATAGTCATAATATGCAGCAATTGACAAAAGTATTCAAATAGACTTTAACATGACAACAGGTGAGAAAGTCTCTTCATAGTAAACTCCTTCAACTTGGGTATAACCCTTTGCCACTAGTCTAGCTTTAAAAGTTTGTACCTTACCATCTACACCCCTTTTTCTCTTGTAGATCTACTTACAACCTATAGGTTTTACCCCATCAGGTTGATCTACAAGATCCCAAACTGAATTGAAGTAAAGTACATAGACTCCAATTCAAGATTCATAGCTTTGATCCATTCATCTTCATCATCATTCATTGCCTTCTTAAAAGTCAATAGATCCTATATTTTATCATCAGATATGACAGTTAATGTAACGCCCCAAAATTTGAGATATTTCTCCAACCTAAATTATCTTATTTTATTAAGTTTTAAAATTCTTTAGGTGTTACTTTGTTAGAATTTGGAAAAAAAAGCTATGAGGATTTTTTTTGATTTAAAAAGAAAAAGAAAGGAAAAGGAAAAGGAAAGTAATAATATTTATAATATAATAATAATAATTATTAGTAATAATATTATTATTTTTTTCATCGTTTCACGTGCCACCCTCTTTCTTCCTCATTCCTTCTCCTTTCACATGCCCTAGACGTTGTGCAGGGTTCTTTGCCACTGACCAATTCTGTCAGCCACTCGTTGTAGTCGTTGTCCACCATTCACATTTGACGAAGCTTCAAAAAGGTCGAGCAGTAAGTCGTCGTTCGTGCGAAGTCTCTGACACAAGTTATAAGCCAATAGTCTCCTCTTCTCCATTCATGCACATCGTAGCCTCCTCGAAGCCATCGTCGCCCATATCTGTCTCCATCCACAAAGCCTGTTGCTATCGCATTCTTCGTCCGCCATTCGCGAAGCGCTAGCTATTATAAGTTCCATGTTGACCCGTTCTTTGCTAAACCATCTTCTTTGTCATTCCAAGCCCCGCGCGACTCCTCCTCTTTCAGTCATGAGTGCAAGCCGATGTCCACCTCCAAGCTAGCCACGTAGATCTACTTTGCACGCTCTCTTTTAGTTTAGTTTGTGCATCGTTGCCTCTTCCTTTCTGTGATTCGTCAAGGTTTTGCGGGTAAGTGTCTCATTGTGGGTTTAATGATTATGCATTGTAGCTTCATCGAGTTATGAGATTGGATTAATTGGTTGAATTATTATTCAATCCTTGAGGGTGTTGGAAGTAGCGAGTTCTTAGAATTCACAACAATTTTAGTTGGAGTTCGATTCTCCTTCCACGTGGGTAAGTTGTCGAATTCACATTTGGATGAATTAGATAAATGAAATTATTTGGGAAAATGTTGATTTTTATGTTTACTTATGTTTAGGTTTGATTGTTGGTTTTAGTTCGATCAATGAGCTTGAGTAAAGTTAAGTTAAGGAGTTTCTACTACTGGATTCTATATTGAAGTTGGATTGCTTTATGTAGATTTAAATGTGTTGATGGATTTTACTAGATTGAGATGGTTTGACTGATATGTAGATTTAAATGTGTTGATTGATGACTTGTATTTTCTTTATTGAATTGTGATATGTATTAGTGTGTTTCTTTTGACTGCCTATGTGTAGGGATGAAGTATTGTTGATTGTTCTAAATTATCTTGGATGTGACTATCATGAACTATTTGGACCCAATTGGAGAAATTTTTTAACTTTATTTATGGGGTAGTGTACCTTAAACGGTGTCCTGCGGGATCACAACTCATTATGCATTCTTTGGGAGCATTAAACTGATGTGTGCATCCTTTGTAAGCACTAGACTGATGTGCGCATCCTTTGGAATCACTAGACTGATGTGTGCATCCTTTGGAATCACTAGACTGATGTGTGCATCCTTTGGAATCACTAGACTAATATGTGCATCCTTTGGGATCACTACACTGATGCGTGCATCCTATAGGATTCAGGAGCACTAGACCGATGTATGCATCCTTTGGAATCACTAGACTAATATGTGCATTTTTCAGGATCACTAGACTGATATATGCATCACTCGAAATCACTAGACTGTTATGGTGAAGGGCACCTTCTAAAAGAAAGTTAATCATTTTTACTGCTAACGGGACCAGTAGTAGGTCTCTTACTGGATATACTTTTATACTCACCCTTTTCATGTTTAACTTTTTCAGGCAAAGATAATACAAGAGGTAGACAAATGAGGGACAAGAAGAACTCGTGATCGCCATATGGGAACATTATATATTTCAAATTGCTTCCACTTAATGATTTTACTATTTTTTTAGTTTGGATGTTTGAAATGAGTTCATGTTTAGAACAACTATTTGTTTTTTGGTGACTTGATAAACAAATGTTTGTTTTTTGGTGACTTGATAAACCATACTTTTGAACTTTTACTTTGTTTGAAATATGACTGAATAAAGTTTCTTTGATATTTATTTGTTTTTAAATAGATGTTACAAACTTTGATGTTTAAACAAAGTGTCTTTGTGTTAAAGTAATGACCTTACTTAGATAGAAAATTTAGGTGATTATAATTAAGGTTTTAGTAAACTCATATAACGAATAGGTAACTTTGTAACTCTCCCACTTCATCGAGGTTTCCTCAATGATTAAGGTTGATGTGTCAAAGTAGATGAACTGACATGAACAACTCTTGTTAATGCACTAGGCTCTTCAACAACTCTCGTTGAAGGTCTAGTTTCATTGGAAAGTTCATTTAATACTATCTTACTATGTGGTTTGTGCTTCCTTATGTGATCCTCTTCTAAAAATGTAACGTTTGTTGATACAAACACTTTATTATCTTTAGGATTATACAAGTAACCACCTCTAGTTCCTTTGGGGTAGCCAACAAATAAACATAATTTTGAACGAGATTCCAATTTCTTAGAATGAGTCTCAAGCACGTGTACTGGACATCCCATATTCTGAAATGACGTAAACTACCTTTACGACCATTCCATAATTTCAAAGGTGTTTCAGAAACACTTTTAGATGGAACACAATTTAAAATATAGACTGCAAGTTGCACTGTATAACCCTAAAACGAATTAAGTAAGTGAGCTTAACTCATCATAGACCAAAGCATGTCCAACAAGGCTCAATTTCTCCTTTTTCATACACCATTATGTTGAGATGTACCATGTGCTGAGAGTTGGAATACAATTTCACATTCCACCAGGTAGTCTTGGAATTTCAAATCCATATACTCTCCACCTCGATCAAATCAAAATGTTTTAATAGTTTTACTTAATGCATTTTCAACTTCAGCCTTGTATTCGTTAAACTTTTCAAGAGCTTCACACTTATGTTGCATTAAATAAACATACCCATATTTTGAATAATCATCAATAAAAGTGATGAAATATTCAAACTCTTCTCTTGCCTTAAGGTCTTTTGGTCATTTTACCTTTAAGGCATGGCTCACATACATGTAAAGAATCTTTATCTAACTCACTTAGAAGTCCATTCTTTACTAATATCTCAATCCTATTGAAATTTATATGCCTTAATCTTAGGTGCCAAAGATGAGCATTTTCTTTTTGAGAAATTTTAAGTCTTTTGTTTTGAGTCACTGCAGTTTTGAACATTTCAGTATTAAGGAGGGCTTTAGATGTTATCGATCTTAACACATAAAGATTATTTTCTAACTTTACAGAACAAATCTCAATACCATTTTTACAAATAAACATTTTATTTACATTAAAAGTTAAAGAGTAAGATTGTTCTAGTGAGCACGTTACAAAAATCAAGTTCCTTTTTAAATCAGGAACAACATATACATTTTCTAATAAAAGAAAAGATTTATGTAAACAAAGCGGAAACCCTTCCACTATAACTGTTGAGACGACATGTCCAATTCCAACAAGCATCATCATCTCTTCAGTCTTCAACTGTCGTCAGGAACTAATTCCCTGAAATGAAGAACAAACATGGTTAGTGGCATCTAAATACATTATCTACGCTGAATCATCATTTTCCACAAAACAAAGTCTCCAAAACTAGTAAATCACATTTACCTTGTTTGGCCTTCTTCTTTTCTGCCAAGTACTTGTGATAGTTTTTTTTCCAATGTCCCTCTTGGTTGCAATGGAACGTATTCCCTTTGTTGCCTTGGCTTTCTTGCTCATTTTAGCAGCAACGGAGTTAGCTTTATTTCCTTGACCACTCTTCTTCTTCTTCTTTCACTTCTTAATGCCAAATGAAGAAGGCACAGACTTGGTTCAAGAGGTCGAATCTCTATGGAACTTTCTTGTGGAAGTAGCAATATTTGCTAGCCTCTCCCTTCTGTCCCTTGATTTTCATCAGAGGCTCAAAATTTTGTAGCTTGAGAAGGGTGGTAAGGTATAAGCAATCTTGTTCATAACAGCATTGCTTCTAAATTGCAAGAAACTCTCTGGTAGAAATTCCCAAATAAATCTAATCTAACTAGCTTCATCGATGACAACCTCATTCATTTCTGCCACGTACATTGAAATGAACCATCATATTGAGAACATGTTCTCGCACTGAGGCTCCTTCATTCATATTAGCATTATAAATGTATTTCAGAGCATCGTGCTTGATCTGATAAGAGACCTGACCAAACATCTCTTGTAAGGAGTCAATGATCTCATGAGTAGTGAGGATTAATTCATGATTCTTGGCCAATACTTCAAATAATATTGCCAAGATGTATACTCGAGCTTTTTCATTTACCTTAACCCAACCCTCATGTGCTTCTTGAACAGTTCGAGTTGGATTAGCAGCTGGGACTTAACTAAGGATAAATCGCAGATCACTAATGTTTAGCACAATGTTGATAGTATTTTTTCAAGATGCATAATTATTCCCATTAAGTTTATCAGTAGAAAACATATTCAAAGTAGCATTCATCATTATTGAATTGCTGAAAACATACAATTTATTTATATTAGTTATACTAGCATTTTCCATATAGAAAACAAATAAATTTAGCAAAATTTTAATATATCCTAATGAAGGGATAAAATCCCTATGGCAGCGGAAGATTTTAATACCAGTACATTGGCAAAATTAGAATCAAAATTCTAAATAAATTCTAAGCATGCTTTTAATTTATAGGATACGAG
>JBBPDI010090844.1:0-12110 GCA_037974545.1 Cucumis variabilis | reverse complement strand
TTAGTTATGTAGTTGGTTGAGGTGTCACCTGGTTTACTCGTGTAATCTGTTATTTTGGACTACACTTCATGTATGTATATGAGTAGAATAGGATCCGCTGTGTTATGTTGCATATACAATAGTTTATATACTAGATTGGAAAGTTTATCTCGTTAAGTTTTCAGCAGGGTCGACAGTTACAAGTAGAGAAAAGCTTTGTCTGTCGACTTTACACCGTCTTTCGGTCTAAGCTAGTAGGTAGTCCGAGAGGGGGTATGACATGTTTCATGTTTTCAAACAAGGGTTAGCTAAAATTTTTCAAAGGTGAATGATTTCAGCTAACATCACACAATCTTTTGGATCCATAGTAGGTGATTCAGAAGGAAGCATGACAAGTGATATTAGAGAAAAAGTTATTTCCTAAGGAACCAAAAACTAGATTTTAAACTTAATTTAAAACAATTGTATAAAAGTAGATTGGCTGGCAAAGTATGTAAGCAGCAACCGAGATACAATCTTGCCAAAAACTATGTAAGTAAATGTTTTGTTTTTATAAATTGTTAAGGAAAAGGAATCTTATCACTCGCAGATCAAATGGATCATAGGAACAAGTGTTCTAGCAAAGAATTTGAAACTTTAGGAGTTGGTGTGTTTAAGGGATCAACTAGTTCGATCAAAGCATATGATTGAATCAGTAGATTGATTTATTACTTCAGGATTGTTAAATGCCCTTTAGATCAAGAAGTCGAACTTTTAGAAACTATGTTAGGAGGAGAAGCAAGAGATTGGTAGGAAGAAATGTGAAGAAGTTTGACTAAGGTAGAAAGATTGAGTTGGAGAAAATTTCAAAAAATGTTTGAGGAAGAATTTTTCTCAAAACATTACTTTAGAATGAAAGAAAAAAAACAAAGACAAGTAAGTTCTTTTAAAAGATAGCATACACGGAAAAAGAGTATAAGAAATATTTACCCATATTAACAACAAAGAAGTTTTGTTCAAACAGTTAAGTTAGCTGTAATTACAAAGAAATCAGTAGCTAGGACAATTAGAAACTCCACAGAACGCAAATATGAACATAAATACACTACACCAATATTTAATTCTAGGGATGGTTCAAGAAATCAAAGATTACTCTAGTACCTTGAACCCCTTCACACGATCTTTTGTTGAACGCATGATTCACCAGAATCAAATGCTTTTCCTAGTTTTAAAGTAAAACCCTACTCTAGTGTTTGAAAAATCAATTCCCGACAACGACGACAAAAACTTGCTTATGTATTTGCGCTTTGTGGTGTTTCATGTTTCTTTGTCTTCGTCTCAACCCCATTCAACAGTGCCTACCACTTGACTCGATTTGTTAACTCTATGGACTTAGTGGTATCTCTGATTCTAGGCAACAAAGGTTTAATGACTTGGGAAATAGTGTTGTTACCTATATTAGTGTATTATGTGTATAATTAATTCCTCACGATGTGTCATTAATTCAAGCATTGCATGCAAAATACTCTTTATTAATCTTTTCATCATGCGTTTGGATATGATCATTGCATGCAAAATGCTTCCAATCCTTTTTGTTCACATGCTTCTAAGTCCTTGTTGCATACAAGTTTTCCTATTGCTTTTCCAAGTGTAAGCAAACCTATAGGTTTTCCTGGATGATCCAAGATCGAACATAAGGAATTGATATCAATTCTTAGTTCTAGAGTCTACTTCTCATTTAGGTGGTATAAAGAAATTCTATACAATATACAAGAATGTAAATTAAGCTATATCTACTTATGTATACTAGAGAACTCTATAAAGATAATTTAAGGAAGGTGGTTGAGATGATGGAAAAATGAACTAACTTGTATTAATGAAAGTGGCGAAGGAACATCTAATGCTAGTTAGTGAATAAGTCATATGAGAGGCTTTATGCAATATGACTTACTTAAATATCTTATGGTTAAGGTGAGCTTCTTTCGAAGTCTTTAAACACCACAATTGATCACTTGTTGGGATCTAAATGACTAAGCTTAACTAACAAAGTTATATCTAAAAATAATAACTATAAAGCTTATAGATTGCGTTTAAGGTTGGCAGTCTCTCAATGCCTAATATCCACACTTGATCTCCTGTTGTGATACCAATGATGGAAGTTGTCTCGCCAAGGTAGTGTTTGTCTCCAAACTATTCCTTGCGCATGTTAGCCATATTCTTTCCATGAACCCTCTCAGGTAGTTGGCGATATACACTCGCCAAGTGATAAAAATTGTCATACCCACCCCAAACACCTACTTGCTTGGCCCAAGATGTGGCATGAAGTCAACCAATATCGCTCACTTCAAAAATGACACCATCTGACCCTTAACCTTAACTAATAAAATAATGAACAATAGTAGAAGCTAACACACAACTTATAAACATAACTGATTAAACAACTCCATTTAACACAAACTTTAGATAAGTTTAAATAGACAGAACGAAACCCTATTTACATAGCAAAACCCAAAATAAAAAACTCAAACTTATTCTAACACTACAAAAACTAGCAAAAGTACTAAACATAACACGTACAATAACAACTAAACTCTTCAACAGATAGGTAGTAGCAATTCAGGCTTTAAGCACACGATTTCAACCTTGAAAAATGGAAAAACATTTTGAAGAGTATGAGCTAAATGAGCCCAGTGAGTGGTAATTTTTCTAAATACTTTTCATAAATCTTTGTAACAATAATATGTAAATCTTTTAAATAGTAAACAATGAATCATAAACTAAAAGCTTTAACTTTTAAAGCAATTTGAAATAGTAACATAAATCTTGGTTTTTCCTACTCGAAACTAAGCATCTACTCCTGGGAGGTGGTAGAGATTACTCATTGCCATCTTCAATCTTGCCCCATTATGAGAAAATTAAACCATGTCCCATCACGAGTAAAATTTAAACCTGCCTCGTGACGAGTAATTTTATTTCTACCCCGTGCAAGTAATTTTAAGCCTACCCCATAACGGATAATTTTTTAGTTCAGATGGGTTCGATATAATATTTATACCGAATTAAAAGCCTTTGTGCAATTCGCTTAACCATGACCTTAAACAATAATGGCTTGCTAAACTTTTGTTCAGTAAACATAACATTTCTCAATAAACAGTAATCTTCAATAGATACTTTCAAACCATATGATACTTGAATAAATTTTCATAACAGAATTTAAAATTTCAACATGAATCATTTCTAAATCATGGCTTTAAAAACATGCTTGAAATCACTTTTAAATAAAGCATTTTTCACTTACTGATACAAGGTTAACTCCTTGGCTTATAATATTGTCTGATCTTCTATTCACCTAAAAATATGTTAAGATTATCCAATTAACTCCCTTTCACAAAGAAAATATCAAAGGAATACTTAAAATTTCCAAAATTGTTCAAAAAGACTCAAAATCATGCAATGACACTGCCTAGCGCGCATGGGTGGACGACAAGGCCTTGCAGCATACTAGGCTATCCGCATGCAAACCTCTTAAGAGGTTTTCTGTGTGCGCTGGTTTGCCTACGTGTCATGCAACCCTCTTTGTGTGCGCCCTTGGCTGCACGCATCTCGCATATAAGCCATGCATGCCTATGAGGAGACTTTTTCACCTGTTGCCATGCTAAAGTCTATTCGAATACTTTTGTCCATTGCTGCATATGATGACTATGAGATTTTACAAATGGACGTTAAGACTGCTTTTTTTAATGACAATCTTGAGGAGACCATCTATATGCAATAACTATAAGGATTCATAAGTCAAGGTCAAGAGCAAAAAGTTTGCAAGCTTAATCATTCCATTTATGAATTGAAAAAAGTTTCTAGATCGTGGAACATAAGATTTGATATTGCAATAAAATTTTATGGCTTTGATCAAATCGTTGATAAACCTTGTGCCTACAATAAAATCATCAACAATTCAATAGGTTTCTAAGTTTTGTACATAGATGATATCCTACTCATTGGGAATGATGTAGGTGTACTAACTGATATCAAACAATGGCCGATGACCCAATTTTAAATGCGGTATTTGGGAAAAGTACAGTTTGTTATGGGTATTGTCTCAAGCATTGTATATTGACAAGATAGATGTTAAACATTCAACACAAAACTCTAAAAGAGGCTTACTACCTTTTGCTTGTTTAGACTTAGGAATTTTGCATGTGTATAGTGCAATTGCAATACAACACAAAAAGGTTCACCGCGCTTAAGATGCTCACCATATCTTTTTGTATTGCATTATTAATTTTGTGTGATAAGTCATGGGTCATGATCATAGCATGTGAAATGCACACTATGTACCTCTTCATCACTTCATAGCTAAGTCTTCGTTGAGTACAAGTTTTTTTACTGCTTGCCCAAGTGTAGGCGAAACAATAGGTTTACCTGGGTGATCCAGGGTTGAATAAAGAGAATTGACTCAAGAATTTAGTTCTAGGTTCTACTTAGAAGTCAGGCGTTATGACAATTGAGTTAAAAGCATATAAAATGAACTAAATCTATTTACTTGCACCTCGAGACTCGAGCACTAGGGAATAGATTATGACAAGATGAAAGATTGAGAGAACTATTTGCATTAAGGAGGGTGGTGAAGGAATGTCTCATACTATTAGGTGAATAAGCTATATGAATACATTGATGAAAAATAATCCATCGAGTTATCTTCTGATTAAAGCATGCTCCTCTCGGAGTCATTGAAGGAACACTTGGTTCCCTTTGAGGATCTAACTGACTAAGATTACCTAAGTGGTTTATAGCTAGAAATACTTATTTATTCTGCTTTGAGCGCTTCACATTTAAGGACAACAACCTCTCGGTGTCTATAGTCCACACTTGTTCGCCTTTTGGGATACAAGAAAGAAGTCACCTCACAAGATTAAGAAAACTCGTCATTACATGTGTTAGCCATGTCCTTGCTACTTACCCTCTCTAGCAGTTAGTAACATACAATGGCCAAGTGTGGAATGTAGCTCTACTAACACAGTAAGCATTATGAATAAATATTACTTATTGAGAATACCTCATAAACCTAGACTACGAATAACATGAAGACAGATAAATAGTACAAACATAGATGCATTAAAAAGTGTATAAGACTACATTGTATTAAATAATGAAGGCCTTCGACCATTGTACTATATAACTGAATAAATGTAGGGAAATAATAAAATGGTAAGAGGAAGAAAAGGAAATACAAGTTAGGGAGAATGGGAAATGGACTTTTCTCCTCTCAAACTCTAAGCTTTCTTATCACAATCTGATCAGAAAAGATGAAGGAGTGTTGTACACTCGGAGGCTAGGTAATCTTTACCACCAACTCTCTAGGTTTTGACCCATGCAGGCCTCCTTCTTTTATGAGAATGGGGTGCTTTAATAGGCAGCTTTAGGTGAGAAACTTCTATTCCTTTGATCTTATCAGTGCCAATTTCAGTCCTGTAAAGGCACATCACTCCAACTACCAGTCTTGTTTATGACATGGTTCCTCGCTATGATTTTCTCCTTTCTTCTTGTCCACTTATCCTATGTTTAAACATGACATCACGTAAAACAAACATAATACTTATGTAAGATGTATTTCTAAATACTTATGTATTTACAATGTAAGTCACACTCTTTGATCACCTTCTTATGCATTTTGACCTCATTATTATAATAAAAGTGGTTATAACAATGGTTGTTTATACACGTTATCACACTTCCAAATTTAGAATAATGCTTGTCCTCAAGCATCACTCCATATTATGCTTGTCCCCAAGCACCATTCTTCTTCAAATTCTCATCTTCCTCTTTGTGTTTCTACACTTCTCCAAACTGATCAAACAAGTTTTATTCGTTATTTAGAATTTACTCTCATCATGTACGTATTGCTATGAAAATATATCTATTCAGAATGCAACAAGCTTAATATTGAAAATACCATTGTTCATTCTCCATAGTAATTCTTATTTTCAACTTCAGAAATGACTAAAATTTTTGAAAAACTTTAAATCCTTTTATTTGGAGAAAAATGCTTTCATTATATTTTCATTGGTTTTAGTGATGAATCGAAAGTTATAGGTACTTTATGAGTTCGTTTCTCTTCTCAACTGTAACTCTTATCGCCACTTATTACTCAACTTCTTTAAATTTTTACTTTTGAAGCTTTGGTTCTTTATTTTTGCGAGAGGAGTCAACGCAGGAGTTGTTATTTCAATTGAATAAAAGAATAGAAAATTTTAAAAATTATCACCTTTTGGCTTAGCTTTAACTTTTGTTAAAACACTTTGTTTTTAAACACCTTAAAAGAATTCTTAAGAAGTTTCAAAAGTTTTAATGCAGATTTTGCATACCCCTAAATTTAGAGGTTACAATGTCCTCATTGCTAAGAGTGAATGACAAGATTATTTGCAAAAAAAATTTACAAAAGATGTTTGAAGTAAAGCTTGCTCGCCTATTAAACTAGAGAAATATTTTTTTGAGTAAGGTTCCTTAACAAGTTAAACGACTGAATATTAAATGAAACTTTATTCCGTATAATATATTTCATTGAAGTGTTATTAAATCGTTAAAAAAATTTAGATGCTACAAAGTGGGGAGCCAAACTTGCAACAGAAAAGATTAAACACATAAAAGTTATATCCTAAGTTATGACTTGTATTGTAAAAACACAAGTAACAAGAAATAAAAATTACACAAGATATTGATGAGACCACGAGGAAGTATCACAAAATTCTAAAGAGATCTAGTTTTGGTTCACGGTGGTGGCTCATACTAACAATTGTTGCCACTTAATCAATGCGATCTTTTATGTGGGGTATCTCTTTTTTCCATTATCATCTTCATATTTTGCATTGTCAATCTCTTGCTATGAACATCACCTTTCTTAAATTGTGTTCCCTTTCCCTCTTTTTCCTTGTAGGTTCACAACAAGGGATATGTTCTGCTATTGCACCGAGCGAACAATAGGGAGAAGGGAGGAAAAGAAATACAACTTAAAGAAGGATGGTGATTGGATAGTCTAAATTTTGCAGGTGACTAAGGTGGCCATTAGAGATCGCGCGGTGTAGACTTCTTTTATCCCCAATGGTCAAACTATTATGGATTGTATTTCCCCTTTTCCTCTTCCCACATACTCAATACATCAAATTAGTTCTGTTATTGTGCTTGGTGGGTATGAAGGAACCAAGAAAACAAAGAAGCACATTCGAAAAATAGTGAGGTTGGAAAAAGGAGAAATATGACTTGAAGAGTTATGAAAAGAGAAAGAGAATAAGTTAATGATGAAGATTTGTCTATCTTGAAATTGGAATTTAAGTTGCTCGGACTGTTTAAATAGGAAATCTTAACCAATGTCAAAGGTTTGGTTATCGTAGGGTTAAGATCATGCCAATTTAAATGTGGCATGATAAACTTGACAGACTACTCACTGGAGGTACGACGAATTCATTGTTTCTTGGAAATTTAAGACTTTAAGATTTGACAGGACGCTTCATACTGTCTAAAAACCCTACGTTTCCCAATGAATCCTAACCAGCTAAGTCATATAAGATGGTCAGAATACCTAATACATTTGACTCACACCTTCTTGTGGACTAGCTTCATCGCATGTATCCTATCCTTATAACTTCCTGGTGTACTGTGTAATCCCCTTTGCAAGACTAAAGAACATACGACAAACGAATGCAAAATTGATTTACAAGCATAAAAGTACTTACTGTAATGCCCCAGGCTCAGGATTTGGAATTTGGATCTCTAACATTCCCCTGCATCCCTTGCGACATCATCCTTACTATCCTTAAAGGCTTATTAGAGTGAAAGTTATCTCCACAAACCAACATAAATCCTTTCAGGATGCTTTGTCCTCACTCACATGCATCCTAGGAAAATTCCTAGGAGGTCACCCAACATAAAATTACTCCAAGCTAAGCACACTTAACTTTAAAGTTCCTATGATTGAGCCACCAAAAATGAAGGTCAACCTTGTTGGTATAGGAATTAACTTTTAATTCTTTTAATTCTTTCTTAACATTACTTTCATGTCCTCAGGATTCCTCTCATTCTGATGTAGTATCGGTTTATTCACGTCTCCCTCCTAATCTCAGGTGTTACATTCCCACCAGCTTCTGCTTGGTTCGTCCCCAAAGCACATCTTACTAGGAGAGGTTCCGCTATGGTACCATTTGTAACGCCCCATATTAAACAAGGCCCCAACTTTTTCACTAGCTGGAGACATTACCATTTAAACAATTTTTGTTTTTAAGAAGTAAATACTAAAAACTTAGTTAAACATTTTTAGTAATTAGCTAAAATAATAATAAAATATCTATAAAGGGAAAACAAAATAATTAATTCAATAGTCATATAGCAAATCAAAATACTAGTTTGGTCCCTTAAAATAGAGAAAAATACTGAAAATAATTAACCTGAGTTTTGAAACAAACTTCTGAAAACATAACTACTTAAATATAAATGCGGAAAAAGAACTGGAATTGTTCCCTATGGCGAATCACGGTCACTTTTGATCATTCGCCAGCTTACCATTGCCCCTTCCCTTACGTGAAAATAAAACATTTAAGAGAGTGAGTATAATTTATACTCAGTAAGAGATCCATTATTTGTCTCACTATGTGTCTGTTAGTCCCTCGTTAATGTCCTGAAATACAGTACCACATACTATTATTCTCTCGAACACACACTATCCAGTGGTCCCATCGAGACACATCTAGGCTCTCAGTGATCCCAAAGAAACCATCCTAAAGGAGAGTCGAGTTGTAAGTGATTCAGTCGAATCACATCTCAAACTAGCCATACAGGCATACATAGGCGGTGACCCTAAGGGACACCCGTGTGGTACGACTCCAACAAGCAAGCATAACAAAACACTATAGCCTATGCATGCTCAACATAACATCACATTTTAGCTCAGTCAGACATAACTAAAAAATAACATATTCAATCATATCCTGTAACAGTGATATTGCATCTCAATCATAAAATGGCTATCTCAAAAAGTCATGTTGTATCTATCTTAGTTACACCACTGAACAATACAGATAGTACAACAACTTCAAAGTGGGTAACATAGAGAAAACTCTTACCTGGAGTTTTGCCAAACATATATGACAATTCACTGGTTAGTTAGGTTCTCCCACTACTCAATCCTAACCATGAACAAAAATTAAATCAACAATTTTGTTAACCATCACCTTACTGTTTAATTAGAAACCAAGCTTATCCAAACTTACCCCAAGATTAAGGTTGAATCCTACACAACCTTAATTGGAAAAATTCACAACTTCAGTTGTTGAATTATGCTTGAACCTTCAAGCAACATACATCAACTTAGATCTATAACTTAACTTATTTGAGACAAAAAGTGATTAATGGGGTGCCAAACCCAATCCATAATACGAACAAAAGAACTCACCAACAGTGGCTTACAACAGGGAATGACTCGGGCGTGCGGCTCGTGGAGAGGTGATCAACTTGAGCACGCGGCTTGTGGAAAAGAGATCAGCTCAGACACGTGGCTTGTTGATAGATCAGCTCAGGCACGACTCGTGTGTATGTGGCTCACCTAGGGAGAAGCGGCTTGGGCCTAGAGCTTAACGAAAAATCAATGCAGATGAGCAGCTTGCGACGATGAAACGTGTTGCACAGGTGACTATCAAAATTGGTCGATGGTTGTGGTGCGTGACTCGAGGCATCTCGGCTTCAGAATGGAGAGAGACATATGACTGAAAGAGATTAAACGGGGACACCAGACAGAGAACAAATGTGGTGGAAAAGCTTCATCTGACCAGTCATCGTTGTGGGGCTCGCGGCTGATGGAGGTGCATAGTGAAGGGGCGACTAGGGTTGAAAGGAGGAAGATGAATAGTACTGGCATGCATTACGAGTGGCTTTAAATAAATACAATAATAATAATAATACCATTATTATTATTATTATTTAATTTCCCCAAATCACTCATCTTATTCCTTTTTCTCTTCCTATTCTAATTAATGTCTTCTCTCTTTCTTCATTAACCACCCATTCCATTACATTTAATTTTCTTTCTTTTTCTTTTCCAAAAAAATATAATATGCTTCTTTTAATAATTTATATTATATCATGATATAATTATCCTTATACTTCCATAATTTTATATAAACACATAACAATGATTACTCATAACACTTCTAACTTTACACATTTAAATTCACCAACACACCAATCCAAAATTTAAAATTTTAATAATGAAATCCCAAATTTCAAAATTAATCATCTAACATTCCAAAACACTCAATTTCCATAAATCAAACAATTTCACACATAACATCCAAAATTCAATATAACAAAAATTTAAAATTAACTTGATAGTTTAGGGTGTTACACTTGCAGAGGTGTAAAAGTATAATAAGATATGTACACTAATCTAAGGATGCAATGCTTAAAAAAACTGGAAGAATTATACATTATTGTTGCCTCCGTGCGTTTAGGTTTTTTGGCGAGGAAGAACTGTGATATCGTTGCTTCTGCTTCGCATAGCTTTCCTAACTGCATCTTTCCTGAACTCCTTAGATAATTCGTATCATGACTCTTTACATCATGATTGCTTATCGCAATAAGTTGTTGCTCGCAATCATTCATTGGAATGCCAAAATGATCTTTCTTGGTTCTTATCATGTAGCTAAATGAAAAGTGTTTGTCATTAGCTCTATGCAAAGACCATTCCTTTCATGACATTATAGAGATTCTGGTTGGTGTTTTGTTGTTGGAAGAACAAGGATGTGTGCCTTGGGACTTAGTCTTAGTAATATAACATTTGTGCAATACAATTGCAATACGTCACTAAGTAGGTACATTGCACATAATGTGCACATCATGTCTTTCTATATTGCATGCTTAATTCTAAGCGATACATCATGAGTAATGATCATAGCATGTGAAATGCTTACTATATACCTCTTTATCAATGAAGCCTAAGTCATCGTTGAATCCAAGTTTTCCTACTGCTTGTCTAAGTCCAAGTACAATAGTAGGTTTACCTGGGTGATCCAGGGTCGAACACAAGGAATTGTTTCAAGATATTAGTTCTAGGGTGCTACTCATCCATTCAGCATTATGATGAATATGGCGAATGAATGTGTAAAAAGAACTAAACCTATTTACACTCGCTTGGAGGCTCATGCACAAGCAGAAAAGTTACAGTAAACCGGATGATTGAGCAAACTAACTTGCGTTAAGAAGGAAGTGAAGGAAGATCTCATGTATCATGTAAGCAAGCTGTATAACCACTTCACTATGATATAAATCATCAAGCTATCTTATGTTTAATGTGCACTCCTCTAAGAGTCGTTGAATGCCACACATGGTTTCCTCTGATAATCCAAATAACTAAGATTTAGTTGAATGATTGATATCTAGTAATACCTATTTATTATACTTAGAGTGCTTATCATTTAAGAACAACTACCTCTCAGCTTCTTGATCCACTCGTGTTTGTCTTTCAAAACTCAAATGAAAGAAGTCCTCTCGTAAGGTTGAGCAAACTTTTCGTTACACATGGTAGCCATGTCCTTGCTACTCACCCTCTTGGGTGATTGATGATGGACCAATGTGGAATGTAGTTCAGCTAACACACTAAGCTGTAGAAATACGTACTACATAATGAAAGTACATCATAGACCTAATTACAAATAACATGAAGACAAATGAACAGTAGAGGCATGAATGGATTGAAAAGTGTATAAATATACATTGTATTCAAGAACGAAGGCCTTTAGCCATTATACAATATAATTAAATACAATGTTAAGAAATAATAAAATTGTAAAAGAAAAAAATGAAATATAAGTTAGGGGAATGAGACATGAATTTTGTCCTCTCAATATATAAGCTTTCGCATTACACTCTGATAAAAAAAGATGAAGAAGTGTTGTACATCCGGTGGTTAGGCTCGTCCTTACCATCAACCCTTTAGATTTTGGCCCAGGCAGACCTCTCACCCATACAGATGCTCTGTCTAGCCCATGCAGGCCCCTTCTCTTGGTGAAGATGAAGTTGTTGGGATTTATGTCCTAAAACTCGTAGATTGTAAATATAATCCATTGATCGTTATTAATAAAATGTTATTATTGTAATAATTGTTATTGATT